>PYXC01000181.1:430000-470386 GCA_015244755.2 Tenualosa ilisha | reverse complement strand
TAATGTGTAAGGCACTCATGAGATACTAACACGATGGAACACCAAAAGTACTCTACCCCCACATGAATGGTACACACACACATACACACACACACAAAAATAGTACTGCTGCACATGCACAAAATAAAGACAAGACAGCACATCTCTCCCACACACTGTACACTACTGACCAAGCTGAATAAAACACACACACACACAAACACACAGACACACACAACAGAAAAACACAAAGCACAGAGGCGGAGCTAATGCAGTCAATCATGGAATATTAAAATGTGGGTCAAAACCGTGACAACCCTGTAACCATGGTGATGCCACACTGACGTGTCAACACTTCCTGCTGCAACCATGAGCATGTTTTCATTCCTGCTGTACCAACATCACCACAGCTGAGCATCAAGACACTGCTGTTGAACACACCCTTATAGCCCTGATGTCCTCCAGCTAGCTAGGTAATGGGACAAGCTAAGCTCAAAATTAGCAAATGCTGGTAAAATAGAAAGATTGTGGGTAGATAATGATTTATTATCGAATAGATGTAAATATGAACATATAGATTAGCTAATAGATGTTAACATTTTAAAATGTTAATTTAGAGTCATGCTGACAGGTATAAGTATGGATCTATATACCTACAGCTGGACTGAAGGACCAAACCTCTCCCAATACCAACTACATCTGGTTGAAATGGATTCACAAGGCATTTGATGTCTGGCAACCATTTTAGGATTTCTTTAATCTGAGCCCTGAGTCTATTCATTTTTTTAAAATCTATGTTTACTACATTGTAAATTAGTTGGAATGGGATGAAGACAAGTGCTGAAGCGTGAGCTCTCCTGCTCAAAGGTGTGGGGGTGGCGGTGGTTATGCAGCCAGCCAAGCTGATGCATGAGCTCCTCACCTGATCTGTTTAGCGTAGTTGAGCTCGATCTCCGAGCGCTCCTTCACAAACTTGGTGTACCTCTCCACAAACTCAATGCCCCACTGAGTGGCTTCTCCAGGTTATCAACTGATCCTGAGGACGCAGACGTGCAGAGGCGCACACACCACACCACACACACACAACACACACACCACACACACACACACACAGATTAATCAATTTATCATCAATTAATCAATCAATTCATTAGCCTATTTACAGCAGAAAAATCGTCATTAAGCATAGTCCCAATACACTCTACAGCATAACAGAGCGTAGCCTATATTAGAGAGAACATAGATTAACTGAGTACATTATCAAAGATAAATGACAATGATTTAATGATTTAAAAAGAATAAAGGCCTATACCATTAAAGAACACAGACAATCTAATGGTTGTAGCATTTATGTTACTCAAGAACAGAATGAATAGTAAGACGACACAATTTTACTTGTGAGACATGAAACTAAATCTAGTTTGAACAAGAGTATTGGGAACCTTGAACAGGTGAAACCTGACTCTGAAGTGATTTAGGCCCGTATGTCCATATGTCCCGTAATCATGTGAAATGACTTTACTTGCAGACAAACTTTCCCTGAAGCCAAAAAGGCCCATTCCATGCCAGCTTCAAGTCCCATCCTGTCTGCTTCAAGCGTGTCTAGTTACCCATATGTGTGACAGATGACACTGCACACAACCTCCCACAAAGTAAGTGTATGTGTGTGTGTGTGTGTGTGTGTGTGTGTAAGGAGAGATGGGCTAGATGTGCATGCATGCCACATGCCAGTCTAACACATCAGTGTAGCACAGGGTTGCTTCATTTTATGATCTCCTGCATGCAGTAGTGGCCAAGTTCAGTGATCCCCTGATTAGTTTTTGATGAGGATTACTAGCTAACCTTCCCCTTTCATACACACACATTTCACAGGACACTTTCATCAGGAGCTGCCCTAGTTTGTCCAACTTCAGTGACGGTAAAGGTCTGATGCATCACAGCCACCAGGGCAACAAAGAAAGGAGGTATGTGGGTCAATGAAATTATTATAATCATAAAACCAATTTAAATTTAACTACAATATGTTCCTAAAATAGCCTTTAAATCCAACGTGAATTACTGCACCAACAGAGTTTAGGCCATTCCAGCGTCAGGATACTGAGCAGGCCTGGAAAAACCAGCTTCATGCTTCCCTATGCCTTGTCCAATAGCCATCAATATGAATTCTCTGCTATCTATAACGGTAAAGCACCAATATTGATAGGTCCATTTTAATGTGAAAAATGGAAATAAGACCAACTTAGGCCGACTTATGAAGCTTACAGGCTCTACGAAAAGCGCTTAAAAACTGATGAAGACATATCTGGCGGGCGACTTTTCTGGGATAATTCGCGCTGGGTTTATTCTTCCTTTGACAGGTGGCTGCGGTTGTAAACAATCTGACCAGCCTGCTCGAGATCCCAGATTACCCAAATAAACAACGACATCAGCACGTGCGTCTAAGAACGTGCTCTCTTCAGCACCATTTGTATTTATTCCGCCAGGTACATTTGCAAAGTTTATCTTATTCAAAAACATGTAAATACCTGATGCCATAATTTCACCCCACCCGTACCGCTTGCGGGGTACGCTGGCGGCGCAGCAAATAGGCGAAAATATAGGGATGTTAGCAATTGGTGGCCGTAGCTGGCTGGCTTGTGCGGCTAGCTAACGGCTTTGCAAACGATTGTTAGCAGGTAGGGTGTTGGGGGCTTTGCAACTAGGGCTAACTGGGATATGGCTAGCCACCTGCCACAGGCTGCTCCAGATTGGGATCAGTGAGGTCCTTCCTTAGCCGCTGAATTGGTCTGAGATTTAAACGCATGTATTTGCAAGAGAAAATAACTAACGCTACAGTTGCCCCTGCGAATGTCCATAACATAAAATCATTTGTACCTGGAAATGTATTAGCTACTTTGTCGTGAGCAGTAACGGTAGACTGACTGGCTAGCCAGCTAATGTTAGAGATTTGCAGATACTAACGTTACCGTTAATCTTGACACCTGCACATACCGTATATAAATCTCAGCGGTATCCGTCCTTAACCATTCCTGCAATTATGAGAGCGTCTTTATTCAATACCTACCCATAATTCAGTCCCCCAGCTGCAATTCATGGTTTCACGACCATTCCTCCGTAACGTTAATAATCCACGATTTGAATCCATGCGTCAAAGATTGTTGTGGTAGATGTTGCAAAGAAAATATTCTCACACCTCCACAGTCATGGATGTTCTTCGCCCCGGTCTGAAAGTCAGATTTATCTCCGCATTGTAGCGGTGCCAAATGGATTCATCGCCTGCCGTCGTGAAAAGAATAATGGTTCAGAAGAGCACTGGCAGTAGCCTCCTCTACGTGACAGAACACGGCCACTCGCTCCGCTCAGATCAGAACAAGCGAAGCGAAGCAGCGCAGAGAGAAGAGGAGGAGGAGGAGAGCAGAGAGAAAGAGAGAGAGAGGAGACAGTGGGACAGGGGAGAAGGAGGTAGGGGAGTGAGGGCTCTATGCTCGTTCGGCATGAACAGATCATTAACAGGAAAACGATTCAGAAGGATTTCTCATGCACCAAATGACAATGGGCACAGACTAACGTCGTTTTTGGTAAGATTGCACAAAATGCTGTTTGGGATTCAAATTAATCACATGCTGCCCTTTGTGTAAGATGCAACACTATGGTTGTCTATTATAAAGAAAAACGGCACCAGTATATTATACCAATAGTCAATAACGTTACATGCAACACAAACACTCCCTGCAACCTGTAACTTGTACGTGGTGTGCAAATAATGCGTTCGCGCCTAGGCTGGCAACAGCCACATAGAGTAACGTTAACGTTAGCCTACTACACATAAGGGAGCAGCGTTTAAAAGAGGTTGATGGGCTGGGGGCTAGCTTGGGGAGACATATCTAATGCAAATAATTAACAATAAAATGCCCATCTCAATATAATTGGAAGGTTCTAAATAAATAAGTACATAAAGATTACAATTTAAAAACATAAAATTGTGACATCTGGCGGTTCATATATGTCCATGCATGTCGATGCATCTTGCTGTGACCTCACCAAACCTTCCCCGTTTGGACAATTGGTTTGTCAACACTTATAACAGCAATAAATAGCTATGAAAACACACACATATTTAAATAAAATTATTAAACACACAAAAGTTTATTAAGAAGCCAGTGATGATTTAAAAATCTCTTATGACCTATTAGTTCACAGCACTGGCAGTTCAAAGAAACTCACAAACACAAATTCAATGTGAGATGTGTCTTTTTTTTTTTTTTTTTTTTTTTTTTTTACAGTTTTCTCCTGTTATCTGTCCCCAAGGAGATGATGTCACAATAAGGAAGTCTTCTCCATCTCAAATCTGGAGAGGCTCTGCTGAATCAACATCTTCAGGTTCTGATGGGGATAGAGAAGTGAGAAATAGATAAAAGAGTGGTAATTCTGAGGCATTTTCACCCAGGAACCCTACATCAAAACTACTACTAAGGCTACTTAAACTTAAGCAGCCACAGAATGTGAAGAAACAACCTTGACGTAATTAAATGCATAAGCACTGTGTTCTTTTCCATATTCTCTGAGGTTAGAATGCTAATCAATTAGCACTAAGCCAGCTCTCCCATGTGGCAGCTGTAATGAATTCAATGCAAGTGATGCATGTGTGTAAAGATGTATATGTAAGCTGTGTACATGTCTATACTGTAAATATAATACAAAGCAAGTGAGTAAAGCTGTGTACAGGCTGTGTACAGCAAGTGAATGTAAAGAGTTCATCCAGGTGGAGGGGGGGGGGGGGGGGTTCCAAGTAGGTGGATAAGTGAGGGGAGAAATCCGGCGTGAAATGGACCAGCTCCCCCAAACCCAGGTACTACCTCTTCTGAACAGAGACCAAACCAACAGGCCATCATTTACTTTTGCATGTCAATTTAGCAGACGCTTTTATTCAAAGCAACTTACAAAAGAGAATTAACAATCCAAGCTACATAGAGGAATTTCTTAGAAAGAATACCAATCCCAAGAATACCAAGGAGGCTTCCAGAGGGTGAGAGAGCAGAAGTGGAGTCAAGTGTAGAAGGAAATTATGCAGTAGGGGGTGGTGGAAGGTAGGGGGTAGGGAAGAACAGGGTAAGTACTAGGAAGAGCTGGAGAAAACTCAGCTACTAAAGAGCTGGGTTTCTAGAGCTTCTTGAAGATTGACAGGGACGCCACTGCTCTGGTAACACACAGTATGTCAGTCCACGAGCGTGGAGGCCTTGTCTCGCCAACAGCTTTGACCTTCAGCTCACCTCATCTGTAGCACAGTCAGCTTCGCTCTGCTTCAGGTCCTCCTGAGCACCGACAGAAATCAGCTCCTCCAACAACTCATCTGCAGACAGGATAGTTCAGTTATTTACTGACTGGCCAATTAATCAAGTACTAAACGTTTATAATTAATGAATGCTAATTCATTGCTACAAATTGATTAGTGTAATTAATCACACTACTGTTATTATTAAGTGATGGCTAAATTCACCGAGTTGGCTTGTTAATAACATAAAAGTCATAGTTCATTTCCTATAACACATGGCTGTTGAATTTTACACTATGTTTATACTGTAAGTACAGGATAAAAAAGTAAGGATGAAAGAATCAGGTAAATAAGAAAGTGAGATTATTGTTGTTGTTGTTATTAGGGTCATTATCACTGTGCATATTATTAGTCTTGAGTTTATGGACGTTGTTTCTGTCTGTAGCCTACAGACCATGCTCAGTCATGGCTGTCAGAATTCGGACCATGCTGCGGCAGAGCTGGGGGTTGCTGGGATACCACTGCTTTGCCTCCCTTATCACAATGATGCCACTTCCACCGCCAGGGGCAACCAGTAGACGCAAACAAGCTGCCACTACCATGACACAGACATACACAAACACAGAAGCTTTACCACTGCCTTTACAAGCTTCACCTGTCAAACAGTACACATGAACATGATCTTTATAAATTATGCAGTGTCAAACAATACTGAAACCGTAAAGCAGCACAGGACTTTTGTTTTTTTTTTTCCATTGGGAAACAGTGCTGAAAACATTTTTAAATCATCTTTACACTGCTAGTACTAAGTAGTACTTTCGAGTACTTAAAAACTACGGGCGGTGGTGGCGTAGTGGTTAAGGAACCTGGCTAGCATGCAAGTAGCCTGAAAAGTTGTGGGTTCGAATTCCAGCTGCCACTGTTGTGCCCTTGAGCAAGGCACTTAACCTAAGTTGCTTAGGGAGACTGGCCCTGAACAATTGATAGTTGACATGTTGTAAGTCGCTTTGGATAAAAGCGTCTGCTAAATGCATAAATGTAAACTCAAAACACAAACTTTACATTGTGTCTAACAACATTGTAACATAAATGCCTTAACATATCAACCCTGCCAACATCTAAGCCAGTGTACTGAAAACTCAAGGGAACTCAAGCTTGCACTAAAAATAGCTATTAAACAAGATTATTATTATTATTATTATTATCATTACTACTGTTATTATTACTACTTCTTAATGCTGTATCCACCCTATGGTACAGGACTGAGAATCTCAATCAGTATGAGGCTCTCAAACAGTTTCCATACTCACTGGACATGCGGGTGAGGTTGGCCAGGGCCAGGAAGGCATGCTGGACCAGGGCAGGCTGGCATGAGTGATCTCTCAGAGCCCCCAGTAGCACCAGGGTGGCGTCCTCAGCGTCCTTGTCTCCAAACGTCTCTGGGATGATGAGTGACGGACAGATGGATAGACATGTTAGAAAGCAGCAGCATGTCCCCACCATTAACCAATAACTCATGAGGCCCTTTGAGTCCGTTTCTCACCTCAGCACCAAGGCTGCATTAAACACTTAATGGACAGTTAGTATTATGCTGTTACAATACGCTTTCGATATCAATCAATGTGGCCCATGGGTCAATGCCCATTACTGGAAGTCAAAGGTCCCCACCTCCAAACAAAGTTCAATGGCCCAGTTCTCACCTCGAACAGAGAGGGACAGCAGGGCAGCACACACAGCCTCCATCAACGCTCCGTCATGAGGGTGTGTGTCTGCGACCACACACACGCTCTCCACACTGCCCCCCATATACACTCTGCCGGAGACCTCATCTACAATGCAAGGTCAGAACAAGGTCAAAGCAAGGTTAAATTTTACTGGAGGCAAAGACAGGGGAATAATAATCCAAAAGTCTTGTACGGGTAACAAATTAAAAAGCAATCTGAAATCTAGTTAAAAAAAGATCTTTTTTTTTGTGACGCATGATGCCATCAGCACCCCAGATAGGGATTCCTCATAGATACTCAGAGGAACCTATATCTAATCTACATCTATTATCTAAAAGGGATTGAGTGCAATTTTTTATTTTGCCTGCACAAACAACGCCTAGAAATCTAAACGTACCCTAGCGGAAGCAAATAGTTTTGCTTAGCTGGTAGGTCTAGCGACACACAACTGGGCCTCAGTAGGTCTTCTACCAAGGCTTCGTCGTACCAATCACAACACGCTATCTTTGTAGAGAGTTGCTGGGCAGGCTTAGCACAATGACGACAGGGCTGTGATGGTGCAAAAACCACCTAAGATGGCTGTGATTGGTCATAGCGCTATCCTACTACATGCAGAGGCAGTTTGAAAGACAATTCGCCTTAAAGATTGAGCACGGTCTCTCGGTCATGGTCAGACTATACATTCTGATGTTACAGTCTGGCTCTTCAGGCTACAAACGATGTACAAAATCAAATAAGGGGAGATCTAGAGTGAAATTGTTGGATGTTTCGGATGCATGTCTACACCACAACAATACTACTGGGTGTTGTACTCTTGAAGAAGCTGATGTGAACCCTCTCCCCCTGAATGTGATACTCACGTGCTTCTAAGGTCCGCCAGATGCACCTGCAGGCTTCGTAGGCCACCGACTGGTGCTGAGGAAAAGCCTTCAGAGCTCGCACTGCCTGGGCCAGACCGTTCATCTCCAGAAACAACCACACCGACTGGGCTTGACAAACATACAGACCAATCAGAGCCAATCAGCTTGCACAGATGTGTGTCCTATCAGCTGAACTGAATAAGTCAGTGGTAATCAATCTGAGTGCTCCTGAGTACTCCTGGGGGTACTTGGATCTATTCTAGGGAGTACACTGTCCAATTTGCAAGGGGTACTTGGTAGGACATAGGCACAGGAGGTACATGTTTCTGAAACACTCCATTCCCACTACACATGTGTGCGCAACAATTAGATTTTATTCAACAAAACTGGCTGCACCATTCAAGAGTGCTGCACATGTTCGAAAACATTAGACCAGTCTTCTAAAACTATTTTTAGGTGATGCAAACAGGGTACTTCAGTAACACACATGGTATGTAGCCAGAGTATCAGAGTGATAACCTACTTCTTTCAGAAAGGATGAAGAGGAGGCGTAAGGCTTCAGTCAGCAGCTCGGGTTGTCCATTGTGGACGTCCACAGCACACAGGATGCACGAGATAGCGCCTCTCTTATACACAAGCTGCTTCTGAAAACCACTCTGCTCCCCTGCAGTCAGAGAACCAGCCAAGGAGAGCAAACAACAGGCTGTATATCTGGCAAAATACACACTGTAGTGATGGATACATGATGGAACCCTGTTGCATTAGTTGCATTAGAGTGTCAGACTGAATCACAATGTCCCAACTAAACCCTTAAAGGAAAAATCCAGGGTCAATCCTATATCCCTGTTCTCTGAGGCTGCTGAGCGCTGCCGGTAGCATTTGGTAAAACTTAGACTGAATTTATGAACTGGCAGCTAATGCTAACTGATGGGGCAAAAGAAAACGAAACTTCTTTGCCCTCATCAGTTAGCGTTGGCTGCCATTTTGCTATCTGGTCTCCGTTCACCTACGTGAAATGTGAAACAACTGGGCTACGGGTTGGTTCAATCCAAATAATCTGAATTGACTTTGTGACTGGCTGATTCATGCCTGTTTAGGGCCTCTTTAGAGCTTGGGGACTGGGCTTCAGCCAATGTTTTTATATTACATAGACAAACAGGGACACAGGACAAGTCTGCAAAGGGAAAAGGGTTAAAAGTGATCACTGATGTAACAGATGCTTTTATTCAAACAAGGACGTAAATGCAACTCTGGGCTCAGTGCTGTACTGACTGAACACCTAAGTATGACACCTGACGGGAAGTAATCCTACCTGCCTCCACACACACCTGAAGCACCTGGCAGGCTTTGAGCTGAACGGCAGCAGAGTCCTTGTGGGCCCTCATGGTGGTGCAGGTGGCTCTCACTACCTCATCCTGATGCCCCGTCACTATGGAAACAACACAACAGGAAGTCACCTAGCAAGCTCCCATACACAGTCAGAATTCATGGGTGCTGGGTGCAATGGGTACATTGAACTTTGGCTATAGAACTGTGCAAGAGCTTGTGGAATACTTTTAGTTTCAACTGGTCTTGAGCGCAGCTTGGTATGCATTCACATGATAGAATGGGATGTTACTGGAAAGACGACGTGAAGCTTGTTGATTTGCATGCTAACTTCAGTGGATATCTGGACAACACAATGATTAGGGGTTCTTGGCATAACGTCAATACAATTGTTTCTTCACATTTTGTTGGTGTTTCTTAGCCATCTTGGATATTTTAACCTAAAAGTCTCACACAAAGAGTAGCTCCTTTAAAGCAGTGCATTCTAGATTTAATGCACAGCATCCTGGACCTCCGCTATAATGTATGTCAACAGTCTTAAATGATACATGGGGCAACTGTCTAGCAGTAGCACTACTCAAGGTCACAGAAGATCGGTCAACCCTGCACAGGGATGACAAAATGGGCTTGTTCAACGTGGTCTGCTGGCTAAGTCGGTTGGATGTTTTTCTTTGGGCAAAAGTCCACAGTGTAAGCAACATCACTGACTTTTTCCCAATGAAAATGTCACAACTAGCCAGCCAGGCAGCCAGCCAAGTTGAATGAGCGTCTGCACAGGCCTCCACAGGGCTGCCTGATCTTAAATTTGCCTAATGTTACCCAAGCAGTCACACAACCTAGTCCTGGTGTTCTGATTGGGTAATATTGTTCACTAATTAAGTTCTCAGACAAGAGCCTTTTGCCAAATACCATTGAGAAAGAGCCTAACAACTGCCAACACTGGCACCACTCAAGAAGTTGCCAAATATGGCATCATCTTTATCATGTCAAATCCCTTCAAACTTGTGAACAAATGAAAAGCAGAAGAGTCATGACACTGCTTACTGAACGGAGTGAGTGTATTCTCATCCTTCTTCACGCACACACAATATTGACAACGAAGATCATGTTCATATGAGTCAAGATTCAAATAATAAGTTCTTGTCATTATTTAGATTGAGCCCAGAGTCTAGCTGTTTAATGTGTTATTTGATGAGAACCTTGTAGACTCACATTTCTTCTTCTCTGCCATCAGGTATGAGAGTATCTGGAGCTGAGTGGACTCCACGTCCTTGTAGGCCAGCATAAAGTCTGCAGTCAGAAAGATCCCAACACATTCAGTGAGGTGCATCATCATTCAAAACATCATACGCCATTATGTGGATGAGTTCTACCATGGGTAGGACATAGGACTGTACACTAAGCATCAAGTTCATCATCTACTCGCATGGTACATCTGAGATGAGAAGCATGCATATGCATTTCATACAGGGATGTAAGGCAGGTCTTGTATATATGTTCCACTGGATATGTGTTGCCTACATACATTGTGTACGTGTCTAATTGGATGGACACACATAAGTTGTGTATATGTTCCATTGGATATGTGTTGCCTGCATACCTTGCGTATGTGTTGGATAAATGTTGCTTACATACATTGTGTATGTGTTCCATTGGATATATGTTGCCTACATACGTTGTGTATGTGTTGGATATATACTGCCTACATACGTTGTGTGTATATTTCATTGGATATGTGTTGCATACATACATTGTGTATAAGTTCCACTGGATATATATTGTCTACATATGTTGTGCATATGTTCCACTGGATATGTGTTGCCTACATACATTGTGTACGTGTCCAGTTGGAGGTGTACAGTATGCTAGAGTTAAGGCAGGTCTTGTATATACGTTCCACTGGATATGTGTTGCCTGCATACGTTGCGTATGTGTTGGATAAATGTTGCTTACATACATTGTGTATGTGTTCCATTGGATATATGTTGCCTACATACGTTGTGTATGTGTTGGATATATGTTGCCTACATACGTTATGTGTATATTCCATTGGATATGTGTTGCATACATAAATTGTATATATGTTCCACTGGATATATATTGTCTACATATGTTGTGCATATGTTCCACTGGATATGTGTTGCCTACATACATTGTGTACGTGTCCAGTTGGAGGTGTACAGTATGCTATTAAACTAGAGTTACACATAGACTTTTCCCTGATGGGTTTGCTTGCATTACTGTGCTTGGGCTATGCTATATTGTTTATATTTCATTCTGACCATCTCTGCCTACAACACCATTCTCACAGGAATCTATGATGACATCTTCTGTGCTATACAGGTTATCTTTCATCCTGACATCCTCAGCCCACTGTGCAGTACTTGTTACGGCTAAACAAAAGCCAGGCAGTTGAGGAATTCCTCTAATGCCCCCAAAAAGATCTCCAAAACCACGCATCAGTAAATACGCTATATTTGATGATATATGATATATCCAACGCAACGCAACTCTTGGTGCGTGGACACGGCCCCTCCAGCAACAGCAATGCACCTCTGAGGTATGGACTGTACTTACAGGCTGTGTATGTGTTGAGTGTGTGTGTATGTGTGTGTTGAACAAGTGAGTGAATGAGAGTGTTTATGTGTTGTGTGTGTTTGTTTTTGTGTGCTGTACAGTATGTTTGTTATAAATGTGTGTGTTGGGTTTAGCTACCTAACACTTGGTTGAGACCTTCATGGAAAGGGGGTCCGCTGACTCCACAGGGAAGCGTTGTCATGATGTGTACTGGGGCACCACACAGCGCCAGACACCTCTGGACCAGCGCATGCTTCATCAGGTCCCTACAGCAGGACACACAGTAATCATTAGCGCATAGCTAGGAAAAGACCCTCTAACCATTCCAGTCGATCGTGGCCAAGTGTGGCCTGACATGCTAGAGACTTAGCCTGGCTCTGAGAACGATCTGAAACCACTGAATTTTGGACATCTCATTCATCAATATGAAGAGGGACTTTCGTTGTCATTGGTCAGTGTGGATGCTAATATCTTTATAGTTGTAGTGACACGGTTATAGTGGTGGGCGTGGCAGAGCAGTGGTCACGTCACCGATCGACAACTGGACGACTTGGGTTCAATTCCCGAACCCCACATTGAAACACTGTGTCGCTTTGGATAAAAGCGTGAACTATCTAAGTAAATACAGTTATCTTTGCCATTATCGCTCCTTGTCTGAACATCCTTTTACACCGGCACTGCCCTGGTTCTACGCTTACCACACACTGGCACGGTACTCAGGGTGGTGCTGGAACATCATGCGGAGAACCGAGTGCATTTCCTTACACATGATAACGTCCAGAGCACACAGGGTCTGGGTCAAACTCAACAGCTGGGACAGGCCGGCCAGATGCTGGAGGAAAGAGGGAGAGAAAGGGAGGGAGGGAGGGAGAGAGAAACAAAAGATCACAGAGGTTGGATAACTCCCTTTCTAATACAGAGCACTCTACGGTTTGGCCACTGCAGGTTCAGCATTACAATAATATAGTAGAAGCAGTCATCACTACACCACTGTCCAAACTCCACCATGGCAGTGCAATGGCAAACCCGTCTTTCACAGCACCAGCTACCAAACATAATGGGCTTCAGAGAGTGGCAGTGCCCTAGCCATGTTGGATCTGAGGGCCTCAAGAGAGATGGCTGCTGGGAGTGGATCAGTGCAGAGAAGACCAACATGATATCTCCAGAGTGTGTCCATCACAAGCACAAAGAAGACACAATGGCACCAAAAGGCAGTGGTAGTCTTCTCAACAATGTGTACATGTTATGTACATACTTCCTGTGTGTTGCATACTTACAGTACACTGTGCAACATTACATTTAGGTTGCATATGTTAATGCCATGTATGTATGCATGCATACATTGTGTACGTGTTTCATGCATATGTTGCTATATATATTATGTGTTATGTTTATCTCTCGTGTATGTGTTGCATTCGTACATTGGATATGTGTTACATATGTTGTGTACATGTTCCACTGGATATGTGTTGCCTACATACATTGTGTACGTGTTCCATTGGATATGTGTTGCACACATAAGTTGTGTATGTGTTCCATTGGATATATGTTGCCTACATACGTTGTGTATGTGTTGGATATATGTTGCCTACATACGTTGTTTGTATATTTCATTGGATATGTGTTGCATACATACATTGTGTATATGTTCCATTGGATATGTATTGTCTACATATGTTGTGTAGGTGTTGTATATATGTTGCCTGCATACGTTGTGTATGTGGCAGGTCAGCATGTCCAGTAGCATGCATCCCAGGGACCAAATGTCCGACTTGTCCGTCCACAGCTTTTTGCTCAAACTCTCAGGGGACATCCAGCATCGGTCACCTGCAGCACAGTGTGGAATGAGAGAGTGTAAGTAAGTGAGTAAATGTGTGTGTGCACGCGTGTGTTTAGTGTGTGTGTGTGCGTGTTTGTGTGTATGTGTAGTATGTGTTTACATGTTTGTGTGTGTGTGTGTGTGTGTGTGTGTGTGTGTGTGCACGCGTGTGTTTAGTGTGTGTGCGTGTTTGTTGTATGTGTAGTATGTGTTTACATGTTTGTGTGTGTGTGTGTGTGTGTGTTTGTATGGGGGACTCATGGTATTTGTACACACTTCTAAGGGTGTTATTGTCTGTATATATTTCAACTGCAACTGTGTCTGTGTCAGCGTACCTGCATGTGTAGGGTATGTGCGTGTGTGTGTGTGTGTGTGTGTGCGCGCGCGGTGTTACCTACTTTCTGTGCTTTTCACATTCAGCTTCATTCTGTCACTGCTGAGGGCAACCATCCCGAAGTCACAGATGCGGAAGTTCAATCCCTTCACCAGAATGTTGGATGGCTTCAGGTTTCTACAGGTATTTCAGATTGGAATAATATAAAAAAAAATAAAATAATAATAATAATAATAAAAATAATACAAATTTCCTGAATCAGAAACAGAACAATCTGTACAAAACTTCCATTTTCTCAAAAGTTACCTGTGGATGATATGTTGTTTGTGAAGGTAGGTCAGACCGTCAGTCATCTGCCCCAGGAACATCTCAATGGCCTACATAAAGGAGGAACAGGAACAACAAACATCTCTATAAGAGGCAGCCCCTTGTGCTGACAGGTGTCTGGAAAAGAGACTCTCTATCACCTGCTGCCCAAAAGCCTTCTTCTCCTCCCGCTGGTGACTAATGATAGTGGAGAGAGTGTCTGTGTATGGGCAATCCATCACCACATTGAGGATTACTGAAGATATCTACTGAAGGAAAACATATATATTATAATATTATATAATTAATATATAATACGTATTCTAAGTATTATTATATTATTGCTATTATTATTATTGTTGTTATTATTATTAGTGATTTTATTATTATTACTATTAATATTGCTATTATTATACAACGTCATCATCATCATCAATGCTAAACAATAAAAAGCAGCATCACAGTACAAGGATTGCTGCAGACAAAAATAAATACATATATAAATAAATGCATAAATAAATCTTGTTTGTTTTCACAGCAGCTTTTTGCCTGTGTGTCTGGTCTAACCTCTTTGTCCCAGGTTATGAACATCTCCCTGACACGAACAATGTTTGGGTGCCTGACCTCCAGAAGGGGCAGTGCCTAGGCGAACAGACGCGCGCGCGCGCACGCACGCACACACACACATACACACACACACACACACACACACACACAAACACACGGGCACGCACGCACAAACATATCAAGGCCATAAAGAAGATGAAAATAGTGGATGATGCGTCATTAATTCAATGAGCACCTAGTCTACCTCCTCAAGTGCTTCGTCGGCTCTTCCTTCATCTAAACATTCAACCTGGAGCAAACGTGAAAACAATAACAATCAGTGTTAGAAGACTATATAGAAAAAAATAAACATATAGAATTTAAAAAAATTGATTTTACTGCCAGTAGCCTACTTTAACAGACACCAGAGAAATAGGACAGGCCTGTACCTTTTTTAGTGTGAGCTCCAAGCCTGTTTTTCTGTCGCCGACAAGTAATGTTGTTCCAAAAGAGCTCGGGCACATGGCGTCTATAATCTGAGAAGATAAAAACGTGTGACTGAATCGAAGATTAATTTCCGAAGTTTCACTGTCGCTATGACCGTAGCTTCGTTCGCACAAAATGCAACATTTCATTTAGACCCTGTAACAATTAAACATGTTAGGGGTGAAACAGCTTGTTTAAACTTTACTTAGAACTGTTTGTCGTTCACTATAATATCATTCTAACACATCGCAATGCATGCATTCATTTTATTTACCACGTAATTCTCCATATTTTATCTCCCCAGGGAGACTGGCAAATTTTGAGCAATCAAAGCGTTCGGAGTGGTTGAGAATGTGTTGTGTTTCGAACAGTCCTTAGAAACGAGAACTCTCCCTAAGTTACATACTGCGCATGCGCCCTGCATTCATTAGTTGACAAAATGCTGCCCGATTTGATGGGGATGCTGTCTCTAATGTGACAACAACTTTTGTGTACAACTTTCATTGTAATCGCCCATAAACTAAGCTCAGATAGATAGATAGAAAAGTTTGTGTCTCTGTAAAAGATAGACATGATCTTCACAGTGCTACAAGCAGGCTTTGGATTTAAATAACATAAAATGAGCTAAAATAACAATAAAATAAAAAGCAGATTATAGACTACTCAAAGTGGGCCAACCACAATCCATCTTCCATGGATAATGCAACAATCACTTTTTATCCACCGTTATCGTGATGTTTTAGGGGTAATATATTTCCATATCACCTTAAAGGCACACCAGGCAACATTTTATGCTTTGTTTTTAGGTGAATTCACCAGCTTTGTAGTCATATTGATGGTTAAATGGCTCATTATGGGGTGAATAAAGACGCTCTCGGCAGCCCCTGGCACTGATAAGCACTATTACAAGCACTTGCAGTATGAAAAAGCATAGTGTACAAGCACTTGCAGTATGAAAATAAGGATCAGCGCTGTTACAAGCACTTGCAGTATGAAAATAAGGATTGGTGCAAACGAAACTGAAGCAGAATGAAATCGAATGTATTTTCCTGTCAGTCAACATAACACTTCCACAATGATCATTGCTGGTTCCTATTCTTTGGTTTGCAAACAAACCCACACAGATTGATGAGAATGTACAATGTTGTTGCTAATCAGCGCCTGTAGGGGGAGCTCTGGAGGTAAAAGATTGCAGTCTTGCCTGCCACTGCTTTGAAGTTTATTTATAATTCTGGATGATTCATCCAGCTCTCTCTCTCACTTTCACTTCTGAAATCACACAATTAAGTCACTGTGAGGAACACATAATACAAAAGGATCAGGTTGCACATTTTAGAGAAATTCCAGAGTGAGTACTCTTCCCCTTTTCTCTGTGTGAATGTGTGTGTGTGTGCGTGACTCGCCCTGGCCTTTACTACTCCCTTTGGTTTGGGCGCACACACACACACCCTGACTATATATTCCTCCATAGCCCACTGAGAGAAAACAGTGTGTCACTGTCACACCACAGACATGGCTGAGACCCAACCCCTCATTTCCAGAAAAACATCACAGAGAAGGTGAGTTGGCTTTGAAATTTAGATTTCTTGACATTTTTATTTATAAAACATTTTCATTTGTTTAGTTTTTTGTTGTCCTCAAAGTCAGTTTTTGGTCAGAGACAATCTACAACACCCTTTCATACTATATATATTATACGCTTTTATACTATGGCTATTATATGCTGTGCCATCAGGATATTTATACTGCCTAAATCACACTACACTAACATCAATATCTCAACTTAGAGACACGTCTGTGCACTTGGTTGCTGTATTTCCCCACTGGTTTATTCTAACAAGAACGACTGAATACATTTGTACACTGGAGAGCATATTTTGCCAATACATCACAATGTATGAAACTGCCATTACATCCCGATGTTCTTTGTGGTATTTTTGGTCCTACTGGTTTCCCTGTCCCTCTGTTTATCGTGCCTCATGCTCATTCATTGTCGTATAAAACTCACACTGTGTCTTTGTTCCGTCAGCAATGCGAGACTCTACCTGGCAGCGTTCTCCGCGGTCCTGGGGAACTTCAACTTTGGGTACTCGCTGGTCTACCCCTCCCCTGTAATCCCACAGCTGCAGAAGGGCGACGACCCAAGGCTGAAGATGGACACTCATGAGATCTCATGGTTCGGGGTGAGCAGCTTCATCTTTTATTTTATTTTATTTATTTATTTTAACCCTTATCAGCTTCCTCTCAACTCTGTCTCTCTTATCATATCACTCACATGTGCTTCTGGGGGTTACATAGAGGAAGAGTCAGAAGGGTTGACTGTCCAACCAAAGTAGATGCAAAATAGAACTTATCAACCTCAACAATTAAAAATAGAAGCTGAAGGTAAAAAAAATATTTAGAAATTTGTCACAAAAAAGTATAAGGGAGTGGTGGTGGGGGGCTTTGCAATGGGCTAATACAGTATAGCCAGTAAGAGTCCAGTAATTTGTGTGAGTCCACTCACTCACTTAAAGGAGTTTGTGAGCCAGGTTGTGCTTTTTTATCTCCGGAGATCCCCCTACGGACGCCGATTTTTTTTAAAACTAGCAACAACATTGTACATTCTCAGCAATCCATGTGATTTTACTTGCAAACCAAAGAATAATCCCGCGTTACGTTGACTGACAAGCCAGTAATAAATACGATTTCGTTACGATTTAATTTGCTTTCGGTTTCGTTTTCACAACCCGGTGTGCAAGTGTGGTAACCTATACTAGAGGCGGACAAGAGAGCCTTCATTCAACCCGAAAGTCATTTAATCATCGAAGTGACCACGAAGCTAATATATGAACTTAAAACGTTGCCTAGTGTGAATTTATAGGAGAAAACAAGCAATGGGCTTGTTGTTTGATAATGCTGAGAGCTGTTAGCAGGTATGGCAACGAGAGAATTTGGTGCAACATAGACCAAATGTGTGAAACAGCAGCTAACGCTAACGCTAACAGATGGGGGCATAAGAAACTTTTTGTTTTCCTGTACCCCAACAGTTTGCATTAGCTGCCGTTTCGCGATTTGGTCTACTTTGATCGAATTCTCTTGTTCTCATACCTACCAACAGCACTCAGCAACACTGATTGATTCACATCGGATTTCTCATTTAAAAATCACTGGTCCAGTCCACCTGTTATGAGTATTTAGGTTCAGGTCTGAAGGCCATAAGCCTCTCATCAGGATTCAGTCATTGTAAGCGGATCTGGATACTCATCTGTGGTTGTTCCTACTGGCTCTGCAGTCTATCTTCACTCTGGGGGCAGTGGTTGGCGGCCTGGGTGCAATGTTGCTCAACGACCGAATCGGCCGCAAGGTCAGCATCATGATGTCTGCAGTGCCTTCCTCTGTGGGCTTCCTGGTCATGGGGGCGGCGCAGGCTGTGTGGATGCTCTACTTGGGCAGGTTCCTGACTGGCATCGCGGGTGGCATGACTGCAGCTTCAATACCTGTAGGTCAGCCAAGGGATGATCATTTATACAGTATATACTAGTAACAGACCACAACTGATTGACTGTGATCAACTGTGATTTGTTGTTGCTGTTATACTCATGTATTAATGTGTACTTGTGTGTGTGTGTTTGTTTTCTGTGTGTACATGCCTGTTTTGTGGGTATTTGTGTATGTGTGCATGTGTGCGTCTGTGTGTGTGTGTGTGTGATTATGTGTGTGTCAGGTATATGTCTCGGAGATCTCACACCCAAAAGTCCGAGGCACACTGGGATCCTGTCCCCAGCTTACTGCAGTATTTGGGTCCCTGGCGCTTTACGCACTAGGTAACATCCTTCAGCTGATATACACATATACAAACAGTTTAGCAAATAGAACTGATTACATACTACTACATACACTTTTGTCCAAAGCAAAATATAAAGATTATACTCCTACCTAGAAATAATTATCATAAAAAAGCCAATAAAAAACGTTTTTTTTTTAAAAACATAAACTGATTATATCTGCTAATCATAATTCTTATCATAATCATGAAAAGAGCGCAGGAGTTGCAGGCTGATTTGATTGACATTTCAGTGACAGTGTGTGAGATGGTGATGTCAGCAGACAGATTTGTCTCTTGTGGTGAAGGTTTGGTGTTGCCGTGGCGATGGCTGGCGATTGCTGGGGAGGTTCCGGTGATTGTGATGGTAGTTCTGCTGTGCTTTATGCCGGACTCGCCACGGTTCCTTATCACGAAAGGCCGTCGTGATGATGCCTGCCGCGCGCTCGAGTGGTTCAGAGGGCCAGAGTGTATGAGCGAGTTCCTCCGCATTGAGCAGAGTGTAAACACGCAGGTACTTACACACACTGTGTCATACACATTCAGTCACACACATACTCATACACACAGTTTTTAATTTGCAAGTCACTGCATCAATTAATACACAGGTACACAGGTCCATTGTGTAGGGCACGTACAGTACACACACACACACACACACACAAACACACACAGTATTTTCTTTCAGAGGACCCGAGTGATTCAGGACTCTCTGATGCTGTGTTTCAAACACAGATACACCCACACACACGCTCTCTCACTTTTTCTCTCTCTCTCTGTCTCTCTCTCACACACACACACTCTCTCACACAACCAGTGTTGTCTTGTACACACTCTTCAGGCTGTCTCACCTGCAAACGCTTTCACACACACACACTGTGCCATATTTCACACTCTTACTAGGATAGCGACAGACTGCATAACTGTGAGAATCCAGCTCAGAAGAGATCAGTTCCAAGCTGTCACTGAATTTATAGATTAGATTACAGCCTTGTCAAATCAAGTCAAGTCATTGTATTACACACATTTGAAATGGGTTCATGCAACATGCTTTACATGCTGTTTTGAAGTAAATGCTATAGTATAATATTGATTATACACAGTTAAGTCCAGGATATGCCATGATATACCATGGGTATCTTCACAGCTGATATTCACTCCACACTTTCCATTGAATTGACTGTTGTGATCGTTCCGATCATGCAAAGCAAGAGAGCACTGATTTTCATAACATCACATTTGGCAGTTCTCTCCAGAGAACAGAGACAACGTCTTAATGGCGTAGTGTGAATATGGAGCTTGGCATTTGACATACAGACAAGCAAGCAGGCGTTTCCTCAAAAAGCACAACATAGCCACTTCCCCTGAACTTCCAAGCCATTAATTAACGTTGCTTGGGAACAGGAGATGCAATACTTGGTTAAGAGTGTTTGGGGGAGGAGGATGACTAAACAGTCGCAAATACAGTTCAGAATTGGTGTCTTAAAACTTTGTTAGTTGGCAATGGAACTGTGGCATAAAAGCAATCAAACACTCATGTTCGTGAGGTTGGTTGTGTATCACTCCCACTCGTGTTCTATGGCTTCATTGAATACAAAGGAAAGGAGAGCAAATCGAATAACTATGAAAGACTTGATGCAATAAGTAAGTATATTTATATCTGCATTTAAATCTACCTTTTTTATGGACCCCAAATGAGGATTCTGGGTCTTGTATCCTCATACACACACACGCACACACACACACAGACAGACATACACACACTACTTCATTTGTCATTGACTGATCGTCTGTGGGGTTATCAGGGTTCAGTTGGTCGGAGTGTGACTGAGCTGCTCTTTTTCAGATGTGTTAATGAGAGTGAGAAATAGCTCAGTATCTAGCTATTACTAGAGCAGATGGGGCAGGGCAAAGAGAGAAAGATAGAGAGAGAATAAAAGAGTGAGTGTTTCAGAGAGTCTGCATACATATTGATGGTTTACTGGTTGCGTTATTTATGCTGTGTCTCGTTCTTTTCTTGTGTGTTTTATTTTGATGTCTGTTGTTCACTAATTTATATTGCAGTGAAAGATGCCATATGCTGATTGAATGATTGATTGAGCAGTCCTGTGTGTGTGTGCATATGCGGTGTGTGTGTGTGTGTGTGTGTGTGTGTGTGTGTGTGTGTGTGTGTGTGTTCCCTGCTAGAGCCGTATAGGTTGGGCAGAGCTGGGCCAACCCTTCTACTACAAGCCCATCCTGATCTCAGTGGGGATGCGCTTCCTACAGCAGATGACTGGAGTCACACCCATACTGGTCTACTTAGAGCCCATCTTTCACCAGACACAGATCACACTGGTGGGCACTACACACATACACACACACACACACACACACACACACACACACACACACGTACACATACACACACATGCTGTTCTCCTTAGAGCCCATCTTTCACCAGACACAGATCACACTGGTGGGCACCACACACACACACACACACACACACACACACACACACACACACACACACACACACACACACACACACACACGTACACATACACACACATACTGTTCTCTTTAGATCTTTCACCAGACACAGATCACACAGATGGGCACCACAAACACACACACACACACATACCATACAAACTAAAAACTGATGTGTACGATGTGTATCATGCTAACATATGTACACATGTACATATAACATATGTACCTTATATAGCTATATACTGTATCTCAATGTGTTATTATTAGGTGTTATTAGTATTTCTCTGAACACCACTCTCTCCGTGTTGTGTTGGTCGTGTTGTGTTATGTGGTGTGGTGTTGTGTGGTGTGGTGTGGTGTGATGTGTTGTGTTGTGTTGTGTTGTGTTGTGTTGTGTTGTGTTGTGGTGTGGTGTGGTGTGGTGCTGTGTTGTGTTGTGTTGTGTTGTGTTGTGTTGTGTTGTGTTGTGTTGTGTTGTGTTATGTGGTGTGGTGTTGTGTGGTGTTGTGTGGTGTGGTGTTGTGTGTGTAGGAGCCACGCTACGATGCAGCTCTGGTGGGGGCCACAAGGTTGCTCTCTGTCATAATTGCAGCCAGTCTGATGGACAGAGCTGGCAGGAGGGCCCTCCTCTTCACCTCAGGTGGGTTTTTAACACACACACACACACACACACACACACACACACACACACACACACACACTCTCATATACACATACACACACATGCATGTATACACAAACACACACACACACACACAAACACAGATATGCACGCATGTGTACATGGATGCAAACACACACACATGCACACACATACTCATACACACCTGCATGCATACACAAACACAAACACACACACACACACACAAAACATGCACATGCACACACACAAGCTCACACATTTCTTCTCTCTTTCCCAGGTTTCCTCATGTTCCTGGCTATGCTGACCATGACCATGTACACTCACTCACCCCCAAGTCACCATAGCAACACAAGCTCTCTGTTGCTACAGTGGGCAGAGGGCCCCTCTCAGACAACCACGACCTTTGACCCCATCACACTCATCCCTCTCATTAGTACCATGGTCATCATATTCGGTGAGTATCTGCTCCTACAGGGGAGAATGTGGCCCAGATCAGAGCCAAATCTGACCCAGACCAGAGCCAGAGCACAGCCAGATCAAGGCCATATCAGAGGTCTTGTACATGGACTGATAATTCAGACTGTCCAACAGACTGACCACAGTCAGCCTTCTGACTCTTTGCCCTGATGGTCCTCTGAATCTCGGTATAAAATCTCGGCAAGTATTGTGAGGCTAGCCTCTCCCATACTAACAAACAAAAACACAGGTGATGTGTGGAGGAGGGTCAGGCCCTTTCATGGCCAGACTGATATCTGGGTGATGCCTACACATGCATGTGCAGTGGGATGATGAGCTACAGACTGACCACTGAGTGCCCAGCCAATGAGAATTTACTCATGAGTCAACTAGTGTGTGTGTGTGTGTCTGACCACTGAGTGCCCGGCCAATGGGAATCTCCATCCTGTTGGCTGAAATGTACTCATGAGTCAACTACACTGTGTTTGTGTCTGTGTGTGTCTGTGAGTGTGTGTGTGTCTGGAAGTGTGGAAGAGACATCCTGTTAGCACATCCAGACCCAACCTGGTGCCAGAATAATGAGGTCAACATACTTGGAAGCGTTTCAGAAGTACCCTGTTGTTTGAAAATAATTGCACTCTGTAAAAAGTGTGTCAGCCAAATAAGATTAGATGTTCAGCAGACACGGACATGACAGAAATTAGAGTGAACACCAAAGCAAACAGAAACATTTGATGATGGTGATGAGATTCAAGAGCAGTTTTCAGAGTACTGTCATGGAGAGCTATAGTGGAGCGATGGTCAGTGTTTAAGGATCTTTGCTAACGTGGATGAGGAGTGGTCCTGAGCAAGGTCGTTTGGACACCAAATATTTCAAATATTGTCCAGTATACACTGACATTAAAGTAATAAATTACCAATAAAGTAACCTTGACCTTGACCTTGACCTTGAGACTTTTGTGAATAGCTTCATTCATCGGTTGTGTCACATGTCGTTGTGCATGGTCACAATCATCCAATTAGAACACATGAATCTACTCATGTATCGACACAGGTAGTTTGATCTAAAAGTTGCTGCATGTTTATATCTATAGTTCTTTTGCCTAAAACAACTTACAGTTGCATCAGTAAACATTACATTGAGATTAAAGTTAAGATTGAGTTTAATGTAAAGTCATATAAGAAAATAACAACATTAGAGATAAATAGAGTTGAACAGAATAAGTTAATTGAACAGAATTGAAGATAATAAGTGCCAAACGCATACACAAACCGTGACTCTGGAAGAAGAAATGACAGTAATAAGGTAGATTAGAAGTTTATGTTCTGTTCCTGTATCTTATTGGTCCTTCACAGGTTACGCCATGGGCTGGGGACCAATCACGTGGCTCTTGATGTCAGAGGTGCTGCCGCTGGGGGCTCGTGGGATAGCGTCTGGAGTGTGTGTGGGGGTCAGTTGGATCACAGCCTTTGTGCTCACGCAGGTCTTCATGCATGTGGTGGTGAGGATCTTACATCACTTCCTGTTTTGATGTTAAACACTTGGCCTATAGTATTCCTATTTGGCCTACAGTACTGTGTCTACTTTGCAGCTTCTTTTGGAACAAGTCTGGTTCTGATGTGGTTTCTGGGTCTGATTCAAGTGAGATGAGATTTGATCCAAATCTGTGCTAGACCAACAGATCATGCCTATATTTAACCCTGCATAGTGACAGATCTGAGCTGGATCTGAGTATATGTGGAAATGGCTTGAGAACCTCTGACCCAGACATTTCATGCACTTGCCATTCTCTCTCCTGCACAAGTGCTGCTGCTCAAGAGAGTGTGTGTGTGTGTGTGTGTGTGTGTGTGTGTTATCTTGCAAGGATTGTTGTCGTAAATAACACAGTATGACAACCTTTAGCTATTTAATTTGGTTATCATCAGATCAAACTGCTTTAATTTTGCTTTTGCAATTCTGCTTTTAGCAACCCTGTCAAAGGAAACCTGCAACGTTCAATTAGTTTAGCAACATGCAATGAGGTGTCAGTTTACTTTCAGTTTCACCAGAGCAAAGCAGTGTCCCGTGTTGGTATATACTAAAGTGAATGTCGTGCCAATTTCATTACCTCTATTTTGTCAACTCAGGTAGCCTATTGGTTTTCAAATATTCCAACATCAGCTTACTTTATTGAACTGTGAAAGAAAACCCCAAGTGAAACCCATGACAGTTCAACAAAAACAGTCTAGTTTCAGTTTCTCCTAACCTTTTGCTCATATACCTAGTAACTTAAGTGTAAGTAAGACTTAAGTGTACCCATTATTTTAAAAAGAATATAGGTCTAATATAGAATCCAAATCTGAAATGCAAATAGACCCATGCACTGTTCATGCAGCATCGTATTCTGTGAACCTGTCTGAAAAATGTGATTCTAATGTTATTGCTATGACATGAATGGTTATAGTTATTCATGTTTGAGATTTATTTTTTTCTTGTTTTCATGATTATACTGTAGGTTATATACAGTGTATGTTTGAGTTTATATATGTATATATTGGGGGTGGCTGTTTTGACATTTTTCGAAGCTTGTTGTAAGCTACAGATTTTTTTACTTGTAGTTTTACTTTCATTACTTAAGTACATTTCATTATAGATTACTTCTCATGAGATACTTTTAGACTTTTACATGAGTAACATGCTGGTGGGTGACTTGAACTTCTACCAATGTGATTTTTAGTAGTGTATCTGTACTTTTACTCAAGTGGGACTCTCGGATACTTTGCACAACACTGGTGTGTTTGTTTTTCCATAGGTGGCGTATGGGCTGTTTGTTCCCTTCCTGTTCTTCTGTGTGGTGTGTGTGGTGAACATCATCTTCACAGGCGTGTGTGTTCCTGAGACCAAAGGCCGATCACTGGAGGAGATCGAGAACTACTTTAGAACTGGACGTTCCTTCACCATTACAGACAGCTACTCTGCCACATGAGGGCAGTTGCTGTCATAAGACTAGTTGTACAGTGTAAACGTTTTTGTATTATTTTGTATGCGTAGGTTTTCATAGGGATCTTAGGAATAGAATCTGATCATTTCTGACAGCTTCTGTGCAAGCATGGTGATGACATGGTGGAGCATTGAAGTCATTGCTTGTCAATCATTTGGCCTGGGTTTGTTCACCAAAGCAGTCATTGAGATTGTGTGTTGCTTTGGAAAAAAGTGTTTTCTAAACAGTGGTCAACTTTATTTTTATAATTGGGACTATCTGTGAAAGGTAATCTTTTCATGGCTTTTTATTGTTTATACATCAGTAAGTTACTGGTATACTGGAACAGCATTACTGGTACATGTATGTGATTTTTTTACTTGACAAGAACCTCAGCATGAATTTCTGTGTTGGAGTATGTTCCAGACACACAGTACTATAAACTGACAAATGGAGAGGTAGCAATGTTATCTGCTATGCTATGTTTTTATGAGTGCCTTTGAATGCCTTTAAAGCTACTTGACTAATGACATTGTATTTATGTGTGCGTAGCAGAAAAAGTGCCGTCCATCAAATGACTGACCTCTACAAAAACACATGGCGGTTACTAATACTGGGCTGTCCTGCTTTGTTTCCCCTCATTACACAATAAAGTCACTTACCCTCTTTCAGTTCATCTTCTCTCTCAGTTCATCTTCTCTTCTCTTCTGCTTTCTCTTTCTCTCTTTCTCTCTCTCTCTGTCTCCTCTGTCGCTCTCGCTCTGTCTCCGATTGCAACAGTGGTCAGACTGTGCTTGTCACTGGTGACACACAAGCTGGAGTTCAAAGAAACCCCAACTTCCCTAATCCCTTTGCTTGTGCAATAACAGCCGTAACATGTGATGCCTTTGTGAATGAGACTCATAAAAATAGAAACAGATTAAAAGAGAAATATGTGTATATTATGCATACCTTTCTTATGTACCGATACATATTAATGTACATTTGTAGGTATTTATAATACACATTGTAGACACTTTAAAGTCACTGATCTGAACTAGGGGTGGCCAAAGTACGGCCTGACTTTTGCTATCTTTCAAGCGGCCTGGGAGGATGTCTACGAATAAAATGTAATGTGGCCTGTTATTACATTTATCTAATATTAATAGTAGCTCTTTCAATTAACTGAATGAAAACTGGTGCTCTTGATTTTGTATTGGCCCTTGGCAGGTTCCATTTTTCAGTGAATGGCCCGCAAACAGAAAAGTTAGATAGACAGATAGATAGATAGGTAGATAGATAGACAGAATTTCCCAAAGGAACTTTGAGATAGAATGGAATTTCCCAACAGGATGGAAGATGGAATGGAATTCTCCAAAGGGAAATGTTCCATTGATCCATTGTTTCAACAGCCTTAAAAACATACAGAAAGCACATACAGATACACAGACAAAAATACTTCTACCCACAATACAAAGCCTGAGGTAGCTGTCAAGGCGAGACTGTGACTGCCTGTTCAGACATTAATCTACACACTGAGAAGTCCCCAAAATAGAATATGTAGATGTATAGAAATGAAGCCCTCCCAACCAGGGAGAGTTAAAGTGCATAGCATCAAGATTTAATATTAAAAGATTATTCTTCTCAAGAAATAGAGCCTGTTCTGACCCTTCTTGTAGACAGCCTTGGTGTTCCAGTCCAGTTTCTTGTCTATGTGAACCCCCAGATGGCTCTTTACCACCTCTACCTCTTCCCTGGGGTGGAAATGGTGTTTAACTTAGACCTGGTCCTCCTAAAATCCACCGCCATATCCGTGGTCTTGGCAACATCTAAGAGCAGGTGGCTGTTACCACACCACTCCACAGAGCGGTCCATCAGTTGCTGGTACTCTGTCAGCAATGATTATGTTATCTAAAATTATTACACCATTTCATAATGTAGGGGACACTCACATAATTTCTCACTGGGTTGAGTTAAGAATAAGGTCACATGATGGTCTCTAGGTGTGTGTGACTCTGATGTCACAAGACCCCCTAACCCCACCCCGAGTGTGTTTGTATGTGTGTGTGTGCACGCGCTGCTAGTATACATTGTGTGTGTGTGTGTGTGTGTGAGTGTATGTGCGCTAGTGTGCAATGTGTGTGTGTGTTTGTGTTTGTGTATCTAAGTAAGCCTTAGTGACTGTAACAGTGACTGGGTCAGAGGCAAAAAATCATGTGTTGTGAGTAACAAAGATCTAAAGGGATTTTTGCTGCTTAAAGGGGCTAAAGGGCCTTAGGGGAAAATTAACTAGTGCTGTCAGCAGAGAAAAGGACATTTACAGGGCTATGGGTTGATTTGCACTAGAATGTCCCTTTGAAAGGCAGGCCTCCATGTCCAAAAATCTCTGGAGGCTTAGTCTCCAGTTTATGTAAAGTAAATATTATATATAATTATTTGACTGGATATCACCATCAACATCATCATCTTTATTTGCCAGACTCAGGGTATATCTTGACTGCAACAGAAACACCCTACTCACTTTGCGTTCCTCAGATATAGGCCTTTTTGGCGATGCCATGTGATAGGCAGGATCTTTCTCATTTTACCCTCATGTCCTTCCATCATCTGTTTTTATAAAATTTTATGTCGTGTTGTAGTTTGCGCCTAGTTATTATTTTATGTATTTGACTGAAAATTTGCACTCAGCAACATTCATCTCCACACGAGAAGGCCTCATTAAACACGATGGTCTATGGCGCCACCTGCAGTTTGTAGTGTCAAGTTTTTCCCTAAACTCCAACCCTTTGCCTTTACATCAGCGAAGCGGCGCATGACTGCATGACCAAATGACTTCTCATAGGTTTCACTCTGCGAACATGTCCTCAGTATTGGTTACTGACGTTTAAAGAGTTGTGGGAGACCGCGAAAAAGCTGCTAACGACGTTTAAGTAAACTACAACGATTTTCCTGTATAGCTGTATCGCTACAGGAGGAAATTTCAAGAAACGGCGTGACACAGGCCTGCTTAACCACGCGGTGGTCCCACCTCCTACAGCTGGGGTTTCGTAAGAAGTTGTGTAAGGATGGGAGTATATACTTTGTCGTACGAAGGGCACTGCTGAGCACAGCATCTTAGTACTCAAGAGGAATAGTGGACGCAGTTGAGAAGTGCAGTAGAATGTATCCTAACGGCAGGCAAACTGTGCCTGAAAGCCAAATCATATCAGCGGAGATCGTTTCTGGGTTTTTGCTGACCATTTTATACCGGATAATTTCAAAGAATGTTTTTCCACAGGTGAGAATTTAACTGTTAACTGCATCTATAGAGTTAGATGGACTAGCCAATAAATGCCTAAATTAGTTTACCACTGTTGTCCTGAAATTACTGACTGGGAATATTTCATGCGTAGGTTGCACAAATTCGCATTGACCAGGAGCCCTTTGAAATGACGCGCTCGTTGGTGTGCGTGTGGTTCGCCAGCAACGTGAAATTTCTGCTCTTCAGAAGCAGCAAGGCGATGTCGCTGACTGAGCATTCCACGTCCAGACTTATAGTGAGTAGCCCTGTGCCGACAAGTGCATTCAAATTATTACTTAAAAATGGCATTTTTATTTTCATCTTTTTATGTCTGACAGCGACACTATCAGACTTGTGACTTTTGCTACGGTTTTAAATTAAGAGGTCTGTCTCTTGGCGCAATGAGAAATCATTTTTGAAACAGGCTGTGTGTAAATATGGGTTAAGTTTGTTAATAATAATGTCTGTTGTATATGATACTGTAGAAAACACATGCTCTGTCAACAGTGAACGAATTGTGAGTGCGTTTTCAATGCTTTCATAACACATCTTAATCTTTGTACATAAACATGGTCTGGAAATGTGTTAAATCTCTGACTTTGCAAGCTTAGAACAAGTTCGGTGTGGGCTTTCCATAGACATAGTACTATATAGACAGAGGCCATGCAGGGCTAACTTGAGGTATAATAGGCTAAGAAGAAAAGCTTTAGGTTAATTGGAAAGATTTTAACAGGCATGCTATTGAGCAGTACTGAGGTGTGGTAAGCCATAATGTTGTGTGTGTGTGTGTGTGTGTGTGTGTGTGTGCAGGCATCTCTTGCACTACTCTTTGGTACCTGCTGGGGAAGTGAAGCCAATGGTGCATCTTCAAACCAGGTGAGTTTTTACTGGGAGACAACAAGCACCTACACTGACTAAACAATGGGACGTGAGGTGCCTGTAAAGCCACAGCTTCACATGCAGCTCAGATTAGGCAAGATGTTGATCCATGTTGTGCTCCAAAGACATGCATGTTACGGAAAAGGATCTGTGACTAGGATAAGTTGGCCTCGGCCCATGTTGGCCTTGTCTAGTAAGACATGTTGTTTTTCCATTTTATAATAAGACTAAAAATCCTTTCACTCGTAAACTGCCATTGTTGTTTACATCTCATGCTTTCTGGGTAAAAAGTGACATCACCTGGCTTTGTAAATCCTCACTGTTAGTGTAAATGTCCACTGATCACTGTGTTCTGTGTCCCTGCTGTGTGTTGGCACTGAAAGGTGCCAGTGCTGGACCTGCTGGTGTTCTCCAGCTTCCTGCTCAGCAGCTTCCTCCTGGTGGCGATGGACCACCGGCAGAGCACGCGGGCTGTAGACGTGCGCGGCATCTTCAGCGATGCTCAGAAGTTCTTCCTTCACATGGACTTTTTCGCCACCTTCCTGTTCGGTCTGCTTTGGTTGGTTTTTCCTGATTGGCTACTCGGAAGCCAGGTACGTCTGTAACTGATCTATATCTTACTCAGCTGAGACCTATTGGTTTGGGTGATTGAAGGCACTGGGGTTATAGGTGTTATCACAGCTGTGCTGTTTCCTTTGTTAATAAGGCCGGAACAGCAGTGACATGAGCAACAATGTGTTTTAATTTGATTGGAATGTAGAGTTAATCTGGCAAAGCTCTGTGGAAATCTGTCTGATTTAACATTCTGATCAGAGCTGCCACATCACGTATGAGCTCTCTTCCATATTAATGCCACATTAGGAACAGTTGCAAAAACATTCCTAGAAGCACTCAGATTATCTGAGTATCAAAGCAAACCCATTGTTCATGTCCCTGTTAACCTGAAAAGATTACAGCTGACGCAGCTCAGTTATGCACGTCTGACTTTTGAAGGTCTTTCAAAAGGATTTGGCCAAAGGGTTGTAAAATTTGCTTTAAAGGATACAAATTTGAGGATTTATGATTCTGGCTGTGCAGTTGTTTCCTCAAAGCTACTATGGGTCTTTCATATGGAATACTTTCAGTTTAGAGTCACCCCGAACGCAGTTTTGGATTGACTTGTGATGTACTGAAAACAGTGGCCATGTGGCATGTGGTATAACAGGAGAGCCTATCCTGCGCTAGTTGGTTTGCAAGCTAACAACTGTTCTTCCTTGAGTGTGTTGTTCACTGTTGTTCACCTCCTGCTCTTGTGTCTTCCTGTTCTTGTTGGGCAGTTCACGGTCGGGCCTGAGGATGACTTCCCCCTGCCCCTTCACCTGACGCGAGCCTTCGGCGCCATGATGGTAGGGGACAGCTTCGTCTCCCTCACCTCCTCCAACCCACACCCGCGCAAAGACAGGGCATCACTCTTCAGCAGCAGGGCTGTGGTAAGCCGTAGTCCCATTGTCCTTGATGGATGGATAATTGTACAGATGGATAGATTAACATGCAATTTGTATTTTTGTAAATGTGTGTTTGTGTGTGTGAGTGTGTTTGTGTGTGTGTGAAAGAGAGAGAGAGCGTGTGTGTTTGTGCATGATGAATTGATGTTTAGGTGTGTTGTACTATGCAACCTCTCCATACTCTCACCACACTACTCCGTGATTTTTCCTTGTTGTTCTAATTTTAGACGCTGTGTATGTGTGTGTGTGTGTGTGTGTGTGTGTGTGTGTGTGCGCCCCACAGGCTACCCTGGTGCTGCTGTCCTACATGCTACATACCCACTTCACCCTGGCGTCCTGGACATCTGGCCGAGTTTGGATGGGTCTGCTTGGGGCAGCACTGTGGGCGGGTAACTCAGTGCTGGGGTACCTGACGTCCAGAGGGGCCTCTCAGTGCCAACCCTCCTCACAGAGGGCTTAGGAGCTGCCAACAGCAGCCAGAGAAATACTACTGTAGGCCGGGACTGGGAGGTGTGTGGTGAAATGTAAATAACGTTTGAGCATTTGTTTGTGTGTGTGTGTGTTTGTGTGTGTGTGTGTGTTTAAATGTGTGTTTAAGAATGGTGTCTAATGTGTAATGTGTTCATGCATGTGTTTGTGTGTGTGCATCTGTGTGTATGTGTGTGTGCGTATGCATGTGGACATGTGTACACATGTGTATTTGTGTCTGTTTGTGATCTTCAAATGGTCAGCTGTGAGCATATTGACTTCTATGACAGTCAGGGCACAGCATGTATGGAAGCCAGAATACTTGACTTGTGAGTTGTGTTGCACACAGCTCCTTGCCATTGTGATGGGGCCAAGCAGACTGGTCTCCTGTGGTTTTAAGCTAAAATTCTGCCGCATTTCAACCCATAGCCATGTTGTTCTAGGTCACCGAGTGCTGTTGGTAAAATGCTAAAAATAAGAGATCCCAGATAAATGTGGACTTTATTTACCACAGAAGACCAGATCCATTTTGCCCTCACGGATTGCACAATATCAGTTTCAGGTCATGTGTTGATGTCAGTGTTAAATTAAGGTTGCCACTTTGCCATGGATGGGGCCATGCCAGTGTCAGTTTCTTATTGTATCTGTGATGGATTAGTGCCATACCTCTGCCAAGTCACAGAAACGCCAGAGCGTCTAAGGCAATATTTCTCCATGTTGGCTTATGCAACATGGACATCACAGTAGATGTGCCTAAATGTGATTGTTTACTGGCATTATTTTAAAATTGTGAGTATTAACACAAAACTTTTGTTAATATTAATTATTTTGTGTTACTGTGAAAGAAACCAAACTTGTTGAAATGTTTTTGAAAGTAAACTTTATTAAATATTCTTCTTGTCAGAGTATCACTTTGAGAAACATCCATTCAGGCTGAATGACCAGTCATGCAGTAAGATTTATAGTAAGATTGTAAATCAAGCGTTTAAACAGGCCAATTATAATGTCATCTTCTTTTTGAAGTAGACTCTCTGGCCTGCATTTCAGTCACCTAGTAGGCTACACTTTTGATATATGGAGATGCACTTTTCATACGAGTGCACACTCTAATCCATCACCTCTCTAGGTCTTTTTTATTGCAGTGAAAAGAACATGTCTCATGCCGATCAGCACCTGTCAAATACCACTGCATTTTTAGTTACAGAAAGACCCATTATTCATCTTCCATCTGCGATTTGGCCTGTTTGTCTGGTGAAATCCTTAGTAGAGTCTGTGTTTGTGAGTTTTTGTCCTTGACTAACTTTTTCCACATCATCGTCTACAGCAATCATGGCCTGCCAAAGCTCTTGCTAAATATGTTTAAATCTATCAGTAAATATTCCTTGCTGCATTAAATATGCCTACAGAAATCTCATTATAATCAGCACCAGCCTTGTCCTGAAATGTCTGGCCACACGATGTCCTCACGTAATCCAGTGACGTTATTAGTAGCAAATGTGGTAAGAGGCAGCTTTAGCCATCGTTCAATAAGCAATGTTTTTAGGAAGGAGCACCTTGCATAAACAAGTTAAGACTAGCAAGCAGCTTATGAACGTGTGTTGAAATGGCACACTCTTACTTCAGCTGTTTCTGTGAGATATTTCCGGGATGGTTTTCACATTTCTCGGTCAGTAATTTTTCACCGTCTTACATTCAGAGCATTCTGTACCTTATGACAAATTGCTGCATATCTTGCATGCATTTGCAGAACATTTCCCACGTGGGGGTAAAATGTGAATAATGGCTTTTTGGTGTGTGAAATATTCTCAGGTGACAAATTCATGCACTTTATATTTGTTCTTGCTCACATTCACTTAGTCATTTGTCACATCTAAGTGGAGTAGGCCTATAGTTAATCAGTCTGTATCCATGACCTTGTGTCACAGACACCTCAGGTCCCAGCTGAGCCGGCCAAAAGATTCACGCCTAAGACCCACTGGAAGTGGGATTTCAGTAAACAGGCTACACTCACAGGGACTCAGGGACTCAGTTTTACTTTAGTGAGTGTTCTGCTTTGACCAGTAGGGGGCGACAATCCCACACAGAAACCAGCTGCGGCAAGAAAGATCTGTGGAGTAGATGGGTGCTGGGCAAAGTGACTTATGACTGAAATCAAAGCATTCTGCTGCTGCTCCACTTCTTAAAGATATTAAGACATTATGCTCTTGAAAAAGGGACAGAGGGGGAAAAAATAATTACGTCTTGACCCCTTTGGTTCTTTAGAGTGCAAGCAGATTATATATATATATATATATATATATATATATATATAGTTTTTTTTTTTCGTGGTGTCTGTTCTCTTATCGGGGCCTTGTGACAACCTAGTAAAAGAGGGTCTATTCAAAGCGCCCAGCAAAAGCTCAATGACTTTGAGGAGTCAAATGGTTTCTCCTCTTAGTCGCACAGAGCCGCCCATGGCCTCTCATCTTCATCTTGTCATCCACATCAAACACACCATCACAGCACACCATGCCACTGGACCCTTTAAAAGGGACCCGCTGCTCCATTAACACCCTGTTAGCCACTGACCCTGAGGCAGACCTGGAGTGGGATGCCTCTACTGGAGAGTCTGCTGCAGCTCAACCAGCTTCTATGCAGATGTGTGAGTGCCCAGACTAGGGAAGGAAATTCCTTGGATACAGCGAGTTTAATGCCATGCCTGGCAAGGCTGTGATTTTTTTTTAACCCCTACAGCTCCCTCTACAGTCACTGAATGAATGAATGAATAAATAAATAAATTCATACATACATACATACATACCTACATACATACATACATACATACATGCATACATATGTATGTTGTACATTTTCACCACTGCATGTGGATTTTTCCAGACCAAAGTATAGGAACCAGCTTTTGTCATAGAGTTCTGTTGACTGACAAGGTAATAAACGCAATTTCAGTTTCATTTAGTTTCAGTTTCGTTGGCTTGTGGCTCAGCGTTTCAGCAGATTGCAATTGTAGTACCTGTGTACTGAGTATACAGTACCTACTGAGTACCTACTGAGTACCTACTGAGTACACAGTAGGTAAAGGCGTCAGAGGGAAACTTCACTCCCCCCTAATGATCCAATCATCAAAGTGACTATGAAGCTGGTAAATTAACCTAAACATGTTGGTGAAAAACTGGTCTGCCCATAATTCTAGTAGCAACCTATAAAAAATGAGTGCTGCTGTCAGTGTGACGTGGTGCGGTGTATACTGTATGATTTTGTTTACATTAACAAATATGTAACATATAGTTTATATGCAGTGACTGAGTGACAGAGATATGATGTTTGCTCTGATCATGTGACTACTGCTCTGATTTGCTCTGATTGGGTGTGTTGCTCTGGTTATGGGAATACTGTAGGTGTCCATATGTGTGCGTGTGAATATGTTGCATGGTTAGATGTGTGAACAGATCTATTTTTATGTGATTTATACATACTATTACCTGAAAGGTTTAAGGTAAATGTTCATCAGGCCAGTCTCAGGGCTAGGATTACATGGAACAGGTGAGTCTGCGCAGGGCACCTGAAGGTCACACTTGGTATCACAACACCTTTGTCACCCTATACTTACAAGAGCAGTGAACTTTTGTGACTGTCAGCTATGTGAGCATTGGCACATTTTACTTTCACCTTTCTACAGACGTTGGAACTGGGGTTATGATATTGCCAGGTTGCATTGAAATAGAGGTCACCATGCCATATATCAGTTTGATCCATGTTGAGAATTCACACGAATGTGAATATGTGTGTGTGTGTGTGTGTGTGTGTGAGACTATCTGATGAAACTTGCATGCTTTTTGTGAAATTTCCAATTCTGAATTGTAAGTATAACAGCACATGAGAGGTGGAGAGCCAGCATTAAAGTCCAACAATTCTTATTTGTGTGTGTATTTGTGTGTGTGTGTATGTGCTTGTATGTGTGCGTGTGTGTGTGTGTGTGTGTGTGTGAGTGTGTGTGTGTGTGTGTGTGTGTATATATATGTGTGAGTGTATGTGCTTGTGAGTGTGTGTGTATGTTCTTGTGTGTGTGTGTGCTTGTATGTGTGTCTGTGTGTGTGTTTATGTTCTTGTGAGCGTGTGAGTGTATGTGCATGTATGTATATGTGTGTGAGTGTATGGGATTGTGTGTATGTGTGTGTGTGTGTGTGTGTGTGTGTGTGTGTGTGTGTGTGTGTGTGTATGCAGGCGCGCGGCCCCTCGGCCTTGGTGAAAGTGAGCATATGGTGGTGTATGTATTATGTATGATACAGCAATGCTCTTCTGGCACAAACAGCGCCCCAGGTGAGTGGGGCTTTGGGGGCTAGGGTGTGTGTGTGTGTGTGTGTGTGTTGGGGGCGGGGGAGAGGAATAGAGCTGGGGTTGGGGAGTGCGGAGTGGGTGTCAGGTGGGTGGTGGGTGGTTTTGGGGTGCTACAGAGGTAACGTCGACATCGGAAACATAATGCCTCCTCAAGGCCCTTGTGCCTGCAAGGTTATGTGTTGTGTGTCAGGACTGTTGTGTTGATGCTGATGCTAACCGAGCTAGCCTGTGCTTGAGATGCTACACTCATCTAACGGGTTCACCTCAGAGATGAGACTAGAGAACGCAGTATGAATACAGTATAAGAGAAAACAATGCAAAGAACCACACAGGGGTAGAACATAGATCAGGACACAAGACAGGGAACAATATACAGCATAAGAGGGTCACAAGGTGGAGAACAACACATTAAACAGCAGAGGACAGAACCCAGAGAGTAATAAAGGGAACATTGTGTTAGAACAGCATGGAACAGAGGGAAAGCATTATAGAGAACATCAGAGAGAACAATGCAGAGAACACCGCAGGGAACATGAGAGAGGAGAACACAAGGAAGGATGCAGGGGAGAACACTATGGGAATGGAGAAAATACAGTTGGAGGACAGAGAGAGAGAAGAGAGGATAGAGAGAGAAGAGAAGGGTGGGAGGATGGACACACACACACACACACACACACACCTTTTCTGATTTTACTGTTTGTGGATGCCAGGTTGGATGAGGGGATTTGTGTTTAAGGCAGAGATGCGCGCGCACACACACACACACACACACACACACACACACACACACACACACACACACAAACACACACACATGCACACAGAGATAACATTTCTATCCATCTAACTCTCTTTTCCTCTCTCTCTCTTACACACACACACACACACACACACACACACACACAGCATGCCCTCAATGACCTACAAAGTCTCTCCAACAAACATTTGCTTGAGTTTTCCCAGCCTTGACTCAATTTATACCCCAAATGACCACGAAGCCCACTGTAATTTAGACAAATGGGAACATTAAATAGTGATTTAGCGGGATAATAAACAAATTCTCTGCAGGACTTTTATTTAGTCTCTTAGAAATAGGAGGATTTGTGGTTGTTTTTCACAGTAAGACGTATAGCTGAGGCAGCCTGCATATACACTCGTAACAAAAAAAGAAAAATCTAAAAACACTCTTTCTCGTGACTCCCACTGCCCAATGTCCCGAGAGGCTGTGTTGGGTACAAGTCCTGTCATCAGTTACCCATGGCAAGGGCAGCGGGGACGTCTCCTGAATCACCGTGGAAACGGCCCCGGACACAGCATCAGCAGTGTACCAGCAGCGGCGTCAGAGGAGGCCCTGCAGCCAAACCAAGCCTGGGCTCTGTGATGTGGTGGGCCGTGCATCCGGGCAGAGACTCAGGGACAAGGAGAGGAGCATGGTCCCAGGGCACTGAGGCAAAGCAGAGGAGCAGACACAGCAGTAACACAGCACAGCACAGCACAACACAACACAACACAGCACAACACAGCATCGCACAGCACAATACAACACAGCACAGCACAGCACAACACAGCACAGCACAACACAGCATCGCACAGCACAACACAACACAACACAGCACAGCACAACACAACACAACACAGCACAGCACAGCACAGCACAACACAGCACAGCACAACACAGCACAACTCAACACAGCACAACACAGCACAGCACAGCACAACACAACACAACACAACACAGCACAGCACAGCACAACACAACACAACACAGCACAACTCAACACAGCACAACACAGGACAGCACAGCACAACACAACACAGCACAGCACAGCACAGCACAACACAGCACAACTCAACACAGCACAACACAGCACAGCACAGCACAACACAACACAACACAGCACAGCACAGCACAACACAACACAACACAGCACAACTCAACACAGCACAACACAGGACAGCACAGCACAACACAACACAACACAGCACAGCACAGCACAGCACAGCACAGCACAGTACAGCACAGCACAACACAACACAACACAACACAACACAACACAGCACAGCACAACACAGCATCGCACAGCACAGCACAACACAACACAGCACAGCACAGCACAGCACAGTACAGCACAACACAGCACAGCACAACACAACACAACACAACACAACACAGCACAGCACAACACAGCATCGCACAGCACAGCACAACACAACACAGCACAGCACAGCACAGCACAGTACAGCACAACACAGCACAGCACAACACAACACAACACAACACAGCACAGCACAACACAGCATCGCACAGCACAATGCAGCACAGCACAGCACAACACAACACAACACAGCACAACACAACACAGCACAGCACAACACAACACAACACAACACAGCACAACACAACACAGCACAGCACAGCACAGTACAGCACAGCAGAGCACAGCACAACACAGCACAACACAATACAACACAACACCACATACAGTAACTCATCACAACACAACACAGCACAGCACAACACAACACAACACAACACAGCACAGCACAGCACAGCACAACACAACACAACACAGCACAGCACAGCATCCTCAACAGCAGCAACACAACACAACACAACACAACACAACACAACACAGCATAGCACAGTACAACACAACACAATACAGCACAGCACAGCACACATCCTCCACACACAACACAATAAAACACAGTATCGCACAGCACACATCCTCCACACACAACACAATAAAACACAGTATCGCACAGCACACCACAGCACAGCACAGCACAGCACAGCACACATCCTCCACACACAACACAATAAGACACAGTATCGCACAGCACAGCACAGCACACATCCTCCACACACAACACCGCCTCATCCACCTCAGCTACACAACACAACACAGTACAACATTCTCCACTGCTGCAACACAATATTACACTGCTCTTTATGGTTCTGTAGAATGCTCCATTCACTTCAATGTTGCTAACACGTACTTGTTGACATCATTGTTATTCACCCCAGGCATTGTGTTGTTGCTGTAGAGGATGCTGTATATAAGAGAAAACATGTGGCAACTTCTACAGCAACAATTTACAAGTACATGTTACAGAAACACTGGTCAACTCGTCCGTCATGCATAATCACATGTAAAGTGTGTCGTTCATATAAACACAATTTGCTGAAACCCCCTAAATTATCCAATTTTCTTGGTTGAAGGTCATCCCACAAAGTCCACCTCAGGGCTAGAACCCGTAATCTCCCAGCAACTGTCAGGCGCCCTAGCCAGTCGACCAAAAACCCCAGGCTTCCAGTTAACTGACTGCGAGGCTGCTGAAATGTCGCGAGGGAGATTTACTAACGCTCTACATACACAGTTAGGCTATCTGGGATCTGTTACAGATACAGAAAGGTAAATCTTGTAGTCCTTACTCCTCTTCCTCCCCTATGGGACATAAGGCTTCACTATAATGAGCTCTCTCCATCGCATGACACTTACATCCTGACCTGTGTTTATTATTGTCAGAGGACCTAATTGTTCCTTCCATGAAAAACACATTGACAAACCAAGCCTTTCTAATAATCACACATGGGCTGGCGTTTGAGGTTACATTTTTTTTTTTTTTTTTACAAGAATTTGCCATTTAAATGAACCATTGACTGTGGGTTTGTGCGAGATTGTGCGAGGAATTGTGGGTAGTGTAGTCCAAGAAGTAGCTATACACTGTTTTGGAGGAAGAGATTTCACATTCTTCAATTGCAACAATGTAACTTTTTATTCACATTCGCTGCCACAGTAATGAAGGTGAGCTTTTAATGAGTTGATGCACTGGAAACATTAGCCTATACGTGTCATGTCAGATGTCATGTGTGGAAAATAATAGTCCATTGAATATCACCCAAACAGCAGTTTTGTGTGCCATACAGCCCTTTAGTAACATGTATGTGTGTGTGTGTGTGTGTGTGTGTATCAGACAAATGTCGCATCCCCTGATGAGTTTCACTTGTGAACTTGAACCTAACGATGTCATCCCTTGCTTCATCAGCAGCATCTTGTCTGAATCATGATCCTTCTGATTGCAACATACACACACACACACACTTATATGCAAATGCATGCACACAAACACTCACACACGCACATACTCACAGACACACACACACACACACACACACACATACACACACACACACACTCTCTCTCCTATGTTGGCTCTGCAAAGCACTGCAATTTGAGGGTCTGATTGAGATCAACAGAAAGTGAGTTTGAGCCTAGATGGAAGGTTACAGCTGTTTATGACATCACTGAATCCCCATAGGTGACCTAATTTGCAGCTCGTTCATGTCAGCATACTCAGTCTCGCTTTCATCTCTTTTTTAGATATT
>PYXC01000181.1:405000-427500 GCA_015244755.2 Tenualosa ilisha | reverse complement strand
CAGAGAAAGGGAGGGATAGAGAGAAAAAGAGAGAAAGAAAGAGATGGGAGTGCTCTATTTGTTCAATGTATACCATCTTGTTACAGAGATAGAGACTGAGAAGAGAAAGAGAGAGGGAGATTGAGAAGAGAAAGAGAGAGAGATATTTAGAAGAGAAAGAAAGAGAGAGATTTTGAAGAGAGAGAGCTAGAGTGAGAGAGAAGAGAAAGAAAGAGAGAGAGAGAAGAGAAAGAAAGAGAGAGAGAAAAGAGAAAGAGTGAGAGAGGGAGAGATTTAGAAGAGAATGAGCGAGAGAGAGATAGAGAGACAGCATTCCTGCCAATGCAGGTGAGTGATGCACAGGTGAATTTCACCTGTGGTCCATTGTGTTTGAATGAGGCCGTGGGCAGATGGAGAGGCCTTGTGAGCTGCTTAATTAGCGTATGTTTCATGTGCTTCAGGTACAGGCTGTTAACCATCCTGACGGCCACTACACCATGACAAACACTCTGCACGTGCTGGACACTTGACAGCAGAGTCTGGGACAGGACGCACACACACACACATACACACATACACACACACACACACACACTTATACTTTTACACACACAATCACCCCTGCACGCACTCATACGCGGACAAACATACAGGCAACCATACACACACACACACACACACACACATACACACAAATGACAGGAAGTTGGGTGGAGCAGCATTTTTGGGGTAATGCATCAGCTGTGCCGGTGTATATTAATCCCCTGCTCACTGTGCCACCTGTCACAGCTGAATGGCTCACGCTCGAACACACACCGTCTGGAGTGGGGCCATTTGGACCTGGCTTCTTGCGCATAAAAACACAGGCTGCTGTTGCGTTGAGAGACCACTGGGGGCGCTCTCTCCCACCCTCGACTCCTCCTCAGTCCAAACCACTGGAGCAACAGGGTGATGATGGAGAAAGGAGGCTGCACTGATTTACTCCGCTAATGAAATGGACTGGAATAACACGTTAACATGTTTAACAACGCCTGGTGTTCAGAAATTACACCAGGTTTTTATTCCAACAATTATCACTCCACTGCTGTTACACTCACATCAGAGTTATTGCGGAATTGGCTGCTTCTTTTAATTTGTCTCTGACCATCCACCATCTTATAACACATTCATTCATCACCTTCTACAGACATTTGACAAAGAACTGTAATTAATTTGATTTATTATAATATTGATTTATCTTTTCAACTGATTAATAATCTTTTCATCATTTTTTTCCCCAGAGTGGCCCAGCATTGCTAAGATAGATAGATAGATAGATGTACTTTATTGATCCCAAGCTGGAAAACTCACTTGCAGTTGCAGCATGACATGTCAGACAAACACAATAACTGAACAACACAATTACAATACAAAGAGGAGAAAGAGCGTAATAAGAAAAAATCCAATATGAAGTGTTATACAATCTACAATCTGAAGTGTAATGTGTAGCAAAGAAACGTCTAAAATAACAAATTTGAAATAAATACATATAAATCCAATGCAGTAAACCAGCTAAGGTGCACAAGTGCACAAGAGGTGGAATGCGGAGGATTTCCTGCACACTGCTGGCGATGTGAGTTGGATGAAATAGGCTTTTCCTGCGGCCCCATCATCGCAAGTTGCTACGCTGGGTGTCGTTCAGAAGCTGGACTTCAGAGTGTGAATATTAAGTATGGATCGCCATCCACATTAAAGGCACATGAAAAATGCACAGCTGACATGAACTTTGAAGCCTGAGAACGTGTGTCTGTGTGTGTCTGTGTGTGTCTGCGTGTGTGTGTCTGTGTGTGTCTGCGTGTGTGTGTGTGTGTGTGTGTGAGAGAGAGAGAGGGCACTGCATTCTCGTCTCCAACATGTGCTCTTTCAACACACATGAAAAGCCATGAACTCTCTGGCTGGGCTCTAAAAGGACATAATTTTCTTTTCCCATCTAGGCCTGCCAATCAAACACAACACATCAAACGCATGTACATGCGTGACTGCACATAGCTTACATACAAGTATCATAACTCATTAAAACATTAAACATTTGCAAATATATTACAACTCATATTTGAAACTGTAGACCAACCAAATCTACGAAATGCAACTTTTACAGCACAGATGCTGCCTGTTACAAACGTACATACAATACAAATATTTACAAAGACATATTATATATATATACGTGTGTGTGTATGTCAACCAAACACATGCCAAATATGTGTATAATGTCATGAAACATATGAACACATCTACATATGGCTATATATGCTCTATTTTAAGATGTCACATGTGGTAGCAACAGTTGGAAACAACATGAATGCACCCCATTTATGCACAAAATAGCCAGACAAATAGACTCAATTTCAATGCATTTTTTACACCCAGTAACTATATGCATGTGACAATACACTTTCTATGTATGTGTTTCTCATATTTTGGGGGGATTTTGCCTTTAGTAAGATAGGACAGAGATGGACAGGGCATGAGTGGGAGGGAGAGTTGGGGAGGGATCAGAGAAATGACCTTGACAGGACATGAGTAGGAGGACAGAGAGATGGGGAAGGATCGGAGAAATGACCTTGAGTCAGGCTTGAACCCAGGTCCCCAGGTTTATATGACAGGGGCTGTGCCAAGTGTTTCTAATGAATCTTTAAATACCTTCTTTTCACCTAAGCTCAATAAATAGGAGCAATTTATTGGGTTTTATTCAAGGCCCATAGCAGACATCTCTTCCCAAATAAAGTAAAGTTGATTTGTTTTGAAGTTGTTTTGATTTGATTCTATAATATTTATACATTTGTTTGTGCACAGGTGACAGGCCAAGGTGTTTTCAAATATCATAAAGTAATGCAGGTCCAATTTTGACTCTGAGATCCGGCGGACCAGAAAGACAGCATACATATGAAAAAGATTTGTTTTCCTCGCTAACAGAGACATGAGTCCAATACAGAATTAAGGGTAAAAGGCCGCTGAGAACCACAGGAGCAATAAGACAAAAACAAAGCCTGACATCTCTGCTTAACAACATAAAGAGAGAGAAGGGGGAGATGTAAGCGGGAGGAACGAGACCAATACAACAGGAGCGCTGGAGACTATTCAAGGCTAAAACTAAAAGCCAATAGAAACTTTGAACTCAAATGGGTTTGGAACCCTGTTGGAATGTTGGAATTCATTACAAAGAATTTCAAAGAATAGTTGAATGAATAGGTCCATAGCATAATAAATAGTTTAAAAGGTAAATGGACTGCATTTATATAGCGCTTTTCTACTCCTACGAGTACTCAAAGCGCTTTACAGCGTATGCCTCACATTCACCCATTCACACACATGCATTCACACGCCGGTGGCGGAGGCTGCCATGCAAGGTGCCAACCTGCCACCAGGAGCAATTTGGGTTTCAGTATCTGGCTCAAGGACACTTCAGTGGGGTCAGGCAGTGGGGCGTGAACCCCATGAGGGATGCTGAACGGCACCTCTACCACCTGCGCCACCATCGCCCCATAATAAACAGCTTAAAAGGTTATTAGGTTAATGGCAGTTAGTTACTAGGTTAAAATTCATTGCCCAGCAATGAGGTCATTTTGGTTATATTATGAAATGGATTGTGGGTAACATGTATGATTTCTTGAATATGTCAGTAGAATGTTACAGTTTTTTTCACCCGCTAATCTGTAAAGTAAACTGTGAAGTAAACAGGAACGGGATTTTGAGGTCAATGTAGTCCACGAAGTCATGGATTTAACAGACATGAAAATGAATGTAGTTTCATGCCATGAGTTGTTGGCATTTTGAAGGTTAGTGTGCTATGACTGACTACATGTTCACTGTGTAAAGTTAGTGTGCTATGACTGACTACATGTTCACTGTGTGAAGAACACATGCTAGTGTTTGCTAAAGTTTAAACCAGATTGTCTGCATTTTGATGGTGTTAGCATATAGAGAAGATTTGATATGTAGACGTAGATATGTAGATGTAGATATGTAAAACGTTGTTTTGTTTTGTTAACAAAATGTGCTTCTGATAGGAAAACTAACTGTTTAGCTAATAGTGTGATGTAGGTACTTAGTTGTGTTGTGAGTTTAGAAAAAGTATCAACCTAAAACAGTATAAACTGTAATAATGTTTGAAACCCATTTCAACACAGTCATTATCCATCATGATCGATCTTGACACAGAAGCTGAAGACATTTCATACCAAGTTGCTTCAAAATCTACGTTTTTAACTCAGTTAACACACAGACCTAAACAGATGTACTCTATACAGAACTACACATTTTGTTTACAAAAGGTTGTAACGGGGACAACATTTTGAAAACATGCGGCAAAAGCCAATTCTTTCCTCAAACAATACAATTTGTGATCAGGTCCTACTTTCAATTACCGTAATCATAACAACCAACAACAAATTGCAAAACTTTGCTTTCAAATAAGCAGATTTATGCTTAGGTTTTGCTATGTCAGCAAATTTACTGAATGTTGACAAACTTACTGAATATGTGAAAAGGAACTACTGTAAAATATTATATAAACATAAACTGCATTTTTTTTTCTCCTAAGATGTAACATTGCAACATGCAAGACCCACAATAGCACCTACTGAAAAATACACAATACAATACAATATACTTAATACACAAAAATTTTAATTGACAGACATTTCTTTTTCATCAAACCACAGATACTTGCTCTTGGCCTCTGACCCACACTTACAAACAGCAGACAGCAAAGGTAGCATCTTATATGCACAATCAATGATTGTGGGTTGAAGAATTTTGCATCAGGAGATATACACAGAGACACTAGAAATACATTTACACACAGAGAATATATTTTTAGATGTGTGTCATTTGTTCAAGCTGGTAACCCAGTGAGGTTTGGAAACTTTCCCTGAAAGCTGCATTTTGAAAATGTTTTGAAAAAGAGTGTGAGAAATGTGTGAAACCAATGAAAATGTGTGTGTACACAAACAGAAAGGATGGGTTCTGTAAGTGAACATCAAGATGAAGTGTATTCCAGTTTCATTGCTCTGGAATGTTAATTAATTGCACTGGTTGAAACATCATTAAGGGGTGCTAAAAGTATGACTGAATAAATATTTATGATGGTTATATATTTTGTAATGGGAATTGGAGGCTGTTACCGATTAGTAATTTGTATTACTTCTAGGCTATGTGCAGCTGGGGAATTTAGTTTAACATGGATTATGTGCCTCTTTCCCTTGGTAATCAATAGTGTGCAGGATAAGGGACAGTGCTTGTGGGTGATATCAAGCTCTGTGATTGTTTCTGGATTACTGAGAGTGACCTTGAGTGACCCTGTGACCTTCAGCAGCCCCTAGAGGTCACAGCATCACAGAGACGCTGGGAGAGGGGATCATCTCCTTCTAAGACTGCTTCAAGTAGTGGATTTGAAATAGAAGAAAATGAACGTAATTTCAGAAAATACCATCACTTGTTAGCAAGTCAGTGTATTATGACTGACTACATGTTCACTGTGTAAAGAAAACACTTGAGTTTTTTGTAGACTTATTGGATTTTAAGCCAGATTGTCTGTGTTTTGGTGCTGTTAGCTTGTATTGAGAGAAGGTTTTTGCTCTGGGATCATCTCCTTCTAAGACTGATTCTACCGTGAAGACTTTAGGGATGAGACATCAGACATCACACACACACACGCAAACAAACATACATACACACTCACACATACACACACACACACACACACTCACACACATGCTCGCACACATACACACACACAATCACACACATGCTCGCACACATACACACACACAATCACACACATACACACATACATGCACATACACTCACACACACACACACACACTTACACACATGCTCGCACACATACACGCACACACACTCACACACACACACACACACACACACACACACACAGAATGACTGGGAATGTTTGAAGCCAGCGAGTGACCTGAAATGTGACCTGAGCTAGAACATCAACAAGGCCACAGCATGTGCCATACTGAACACAGTCACCCTTTAGCAATAAACAAACAAACAAACAAACAAACAGAAGTAAAGAAGTACAGCTGAAAGGAACATACAAGAGAGGCATGTGGCACAGCGACAGCCTCCACTGCCTCTACTGCTGAATACTTCAGCATGTGAAGTGGTGCATACATGCAGAGGTCCAGATGTAGTAAATAAACTATAGCTGAAATAAAGCACAGTTTCAGGCAAGCAGAATGCTTCTTTAGCAATCATATTGTTTACATTTTATAATATATACTTTTACACACATAGTTTTTCCTCGGTCTTGTTGCTCTTGGGTGCTCCTTCTGTGAAGCACTATGAGACAATACTATTGTAAAAGGCGCTGTATAAATAAAACTGAATTGAATTGAATTGAATTGGACACATACACGTACACATGCACACGTGTGTGTGCACATGCATATGCACACACATACGCATACACACACACACACACACATACACGTAATTCACTCTGAGGACACCTACATCAGAGTGTATTATGCTATCACCTTTTTCCTTCAGTAAAACTCCTCTCTAAGGCTGAGATGGCCTCGGGCCTTTGAGCCACCCACCTTCCACCCATTCACCATTCACACCCCCCCCGGCACTTCTGCTAGGCGCCTGAAATCAGCAATCTGCTCCATCCTCTCGCCCCCTGTCCTGCACCCGATCATTTATTCACAGTTAGCGCTCGGCTAGGCTAGGAGACTAGACTGCAGCAGGCAGGGGTCTGCGGAGAGTTCAAGCCGCAGCTGTCCCTGCGAGGTACGGCTGGACACTCGCCAGATCCCTGGCCAGAGATGCAATCCATACTCGCACACTGCAACCCGGGGAGAAATGTGAACTCATCAAACAGATGTTATAGATCAGGGAAGGGAAGCAGCTCTGGAGAGAGAAAATGCAGAGAAAAAAAGACTGAAGTAAAGAACAATGGATACAGTGAAGTGAGGGAGGGAGGGAGGGAGGGAGAGAGAGGAGAAAAAACTCACAAAGACAGAAAGAACAAACAGAACAAACTGTTATAGATCTGAATAGGAAACTGTCATAGAGAGCAAATGAAAGAAGGAAAGAATGTAAGAAATAGTCTGTCTGTGTGAAATATGTTGAATCTATGTGGAATCTAAGACCTGGCATTCTCTATTATCATTTCTGTTTTGTGTTAGCAACCTATAAGCAAGTATAAACAACATGATGTTTACACTGTGCAAGTAATTTCTTTGTGAACACAAAAATGTCAGATTCTCCTGATTTTGTCTAAATCTCATGTTTAATGAATTGATCTTTGAACATACCTAGTTGGCATGTAAAATAAATGCTATTTTTGTTTCTACAGAAGAAAAAAGATTATTTAATGTGGTGCCCCATCCATGCAAAATCATCCACTGCACATCTGAAGACCATCACTGAGGAATGTGGAGACCACTGCATGCTCTGGTCCTGCTCTGCTGAGGTGGTGAGATTCATCCCAGCATGGGTCACCTTGGGTCCTATTGCATGCATGGAAACACCTCAGCTCCTCACTCTGAATCCTGGGGGGGCTGTCAACATGAGAGAGAGAGAGAGAGAGGGAGAGAGAGGTGGCAGAGAAATCATGACAATGGGAAGAGAGATTGTGGGACAGGGAGAGAGAGAGAGAGAGAGAGAGAGAGAGAGAGAGAATGAGCAAAGATGAACTGCATGGCAGTTAATCTGGGCAGTCTGACTCGTTGAGCTCAGGGGTAAAGGAAGTGGCCAGCTAGCTCAGGAGATCTTCCATGACAGGATGGGAAAAAAGACTGGTTAAAAAATGTACTCCGAGAAAAAAAAAAACACTTTAATCAATAGTGACTACAAATGAAGTGTCACTTGCAGTAGAATTAGCCATTTTCCCCCTGTGGTTTCATCCCCTATCAAGGGGCAATTTATTATGATCGTGATGCCACGTAACAGCAGGAGATAGTGTTTAAGGACTCTTTAATGCTGTTTATTATACACGTTATTATTTATATATTATATTACATATATTAGTATGTACTGTATCTGCAAACATGTCTTGTTCTGGACAGCTCTTCAGTCTCAGTCTCTCTCTCTCTCTCTTCTCTGTCTCTCTCTCTCTCTCTCTCTCTCTCTCTCTGTCACTTGAGAGGTGAGTGGCGGTCACAAGCTCCGTGTCCCATCAAGGTGACACATCACCCATGCGTGGAGAGATAATGAGACTTGATTTGACGTGATGTGACGGAGCCTGAGGTGTGTGACCGCTCCTCGGTTGGCCCCGCTGAGTTATACCCAGCAGCGTGCCCCGCCCTGTGCCACCCCGCTGCCACCCTGCCCGCCCTGTGCCACCCCGCTGCCACCCTGCCCGCCCGCCACCCCGCTGCCACCCTGCCGCCTGTGCCACCCCGCTGCCACCCTGCCCGCCCTGTGCCACCCCGCTGCCACCCTGCCCGCCCTGTGCCACCCCGCTGCCACCCTGCTCGCCCTGTGCCACCCCGCTGCCACCCTGCCCGCCCTGTGCCACCCCGCTGCCACCCTGCCCGCCCTGTGCCACCCCGCTGCCACCCTGCCCGCCCTGTGCCACCCCGCTGCCACCCTGCCCGCCCGCGCCACCCCGCTGCCACCCTGCCCGCCCTGTGCCACCCCGCTGCCACCCTGCCCGCCCTGTGCCACCCCGCTGCCACCCTGCCCGCCCGGCGCCATGCCCACTGACCGCCATGGAAAACAACACAGCACTCCGCTACATTGCCACTTTTAATAAGCATAGCACAGGGGCTGCCTGAAGATTGTGTGTGTGTGTGTGTGTGTGTGTGTGTGTTTGCAAGTGTGTACGAGCATAGCAGTAGGGCTGTTGCCTATGGAGTGTGCGTGTGTGTGTGTTTGTGTGTGTGTGTGCGTGTGTATGTGTTTGCATGTGTCTACGAGCATAGCAGTAAAGCTGTAGCCTATGCAGTGTGGTGTGTGTGTGTGTGTGTGTGTGTGGTGTGTGTGTGTGTGTGTGTGTGTGTGTGTGTGTGTGGTGTGTGTGTGAGCAAAACTGTAGGACTGTATGGAGCATGGTGAACTCTCGCCAGGATCCAAGCCAGATCAGATCCACCGTCCTCCTGCTGATGCTCTCTGTGGCACAAACAGCATGTCAAAGGAATTGCAAACCACTCCACCACATCTGCAGAACCAGTTACACCCGCAGTGCAACAATAACATTACTGCATACGCACAAGCAGCCAACATCCCTGGCTCAAAAGGTTCCACTCTTTCAGTAAACCAGCTGCTCACCACGCAGGGGTGATGATTGCACAGGTGTTAGACGTGCCATTTCACAAGCAGAGGGTTGCAGGTTCAAGCCCCACTCTGCCTGACCTCATCGGAGTGTCTTTGAGCTAGATACTGAACCCCACACTGCTACCGGTGGCAGGTTATCACCTTGAATGGCAGCCTCCGCCACCGATGTGTGAATGTGAGGCATACAATGTAAAGTACTATGAGTGCCTGTAGGAGTAGAACAGCACTGTACAAATGCAGTCCATTCCCTCTCCAGCAGACAGGTCTGCTAATGAATGTCTTTAGCTGGAGAATTTTACATGTACATGATGAGTATCACAGACTATTCTCCTTATTCTTGTTGATGAGTATCACAGACTATTCTCCTCATTCTCTTTTCGATGAGTATCACAGACTATTCTCCTCATTCTCTTTGGTTACAAGTGGGACCCCCTTGTATCAAACCTCTAGTTATCATTAGCGCTCATTAATATCATGGGAGAATTCATGTGTGGTATCATGAGTAGTATCACATGTGCAGTTCGGGGGCTGAGCGCTGAATTAAAAAAAAAGAAAACAAGTAAAAAAAACTAGTATGTGTTTCTTTTTGCGGGAACCTACCACACAACATCCATCTTCGGAGAAATGGCTTGGTTATGAAGCTCAGGTGAGCATCCATGTAGGAAGTTTCAACACAAAGTGGAAGGGAACAATATATATATATATATATATATATATCAAAGGCTTTACTTACACAGATATACAATGTTAACTCAAGGACCATCAGGAACAAGCCACTACAGCATGCATGCACACTGAACATGAACATGAACAACGATCGACCAAGGACTGAGGAAACATGTATTATATATACATGATATATATAACATATAGAAATAGTTACTTCCTTCCTTCCTTCCTAATCCTCCTGGGTCCATGTGAAAAGAAGCATAACATAACTATGTTGTTATCAGCATAATGCCTTTAGAGCCTGACACAAAGAAAAACACTGGTCTCCAGATGTTAACTGCTATGCTATCTGGTTACATCCAGATCCGATATAAAGCTGTGTGGTTAAATGCCATGACTTTGGATAAAAGGTAGACTGAAAAAATGCGTTCCTAACTAAGCATTATTAGATTATTAGTCAAATATTAAGCATCAAAATCTAGTTTGTGTTGTTTTTAGAGCAAATGGACTTCTAAACATGAGAAAAGTATTACAAATCTGGGTCCACTTGTACTTAAAACAAGCAAATCTGTCACAAATCTAAGTAATAACATTGTCATAAGTTTAACACTAGTGTAAGAGGAGCACAGGTGATCCTGTAGGACGTTCTGCAGTGCTCTGCTATCCGATTGGTTGACTGCTCAGGGCGATGAGCGCAGGACGGAGCGAGATGAAGGGACAGCAGCTGCAGTGCTAAATTAAATGACTACAGAGTCTTCATCAATCGCCATTTTTCTCACACTGACACATCTTGTCACTCAAAACCCAACATCAGTCCAGTCATCTGTCCTCGTCCTGTCATGGGAGGGACAAAAAATGTGACAACTCTTTGTCATTGCTCCTTTGGTTAGATTTCTAAAATGTCAGTCAGGATGACACTCATCTAATTAATGAGGCCCCGGCTGATGTAATAAGGGAGGTTTAGCAGGCCTGTGTCGTGGCAATGAGGGGGGATGGCTAGCATATGTAGCGCGTTAGCGACTTGTCCTTGGAAAGAGATGGGTAGAGCTGAGCCCTGACAGGAACTCGCTGTGACAGCTCTGGACTGCTCCTTCCCTTGGGGAGACCTGCTGCTACTGACTGTCACACACACAAACACACACACACACAGATCTACACACACACAGACACACACCTCACACACCACACACACACACACACGAAGATTTGGTTAAAGTGGGACACTCAAACATGCGTGCATGGACACACACACAGACCTGACACACATGCAGTTCGGCTTAAGTCTGCAGGCTACTCACATACACACACACTGACACACACACACACACACACACACACTACACCCATTAGCTGTCTCCTCCAAATGTTTAATTTTCAGAGCTCATCATGGTTGTCAGTCATGAGGAAAGGGTTTTATTGCGCCCCTTTGGCCTCCATAGGACTACAGCCAGCCATAGGTGTCTAATTTGTATTTCTGTGTGTGTGTGTGTGTGTGTGTGTGTGTTTGTATGTATATGAGAGAGAGAGAGAGAGAGAGAGATGAACAGAGTTTATATATTTGTGTCTATCTGCATGTGTGTGTGCATGTGCTTGTGTGTGTGTGTGTGTGCATGTGTGTGTGTTTGTGTAGCCTGTGTTTGTGTATCATTGTGAGAGTATAAATGGCATGGAGCTCTGGAGAAAAGGCCTGAGTGAATGACTCTCATATTAGACAGCAGAGTGCTCTATTAGCAAATACCTGGAGCCAAAGGGTCCTAATAAACCCATCACACAGACACACACACACACAACACACACGCACACACACACACACACACACACACACACAACACACACACACAAACACACACACACACACACAGTCATAGACAATTGCAAACACAGTCACAGTCACTCCCTTTGTTGCACACACATACACAGACAGACACACACACAAACATACACACACATGCGCGTTTGCACACACACACACACACACACACACACACAGCACAAGAGGCTTCAGAGACTTGTGTTGTTCTACTGGTGATTCATTTGGAAGTAAATGGCAGAAAACTACTTGCTGTTTACACCATGGCAAATGATTAGATGTGTGTGTGTGTGCGTGTGTGCGTGTGTGTGTGTGTGCGTGTGTGTGTATGTGTGTGTGTGTGTGTGTGTTAACGATTACATCTGGCCATTGAAACATTCTGTGTGTGACAGCTGAAACATTGATTTCAGCTGAAATGTAAGGCCTTATTCATACAGCATTCGCAGCATGTGTGCACCTGTGTGTGCACACCAGAAACAGGCTCCTGCCCAAGCTCTTGTTTAAAGTCTATGGAGACTGCGTTACAAACAGTGTGGCTTGTGTGTGTGTGTGGCATGTGTGTGTGTGGCATGTGTGGAAAAATAAAATAGTTTCTATTTTGAGCGGACGGCATGGGAGCTGCGTGGTGCTGGCGCGTGGAAGACGTGTGTGTGTGCATGGTCTGTGGAAGACGTGTGTGTGTGCATGGTCCAACCTGTTTGAGTAACATGCACTACTAAACGAAAACGGACCAAAAACATGTACGCACAGATTGCCATGTGAACGACCATGTGAAGGTTTCCAATCCGCTTTATGGCTGTTCTAGGCATCTTGGTTGATTGAATATTGGTTGTGTGAATATTCTGTAGGTATGTGTGTGTGTGTGTGTGTGTGTGTGTGTGTGTACAAGAGAATGTGTGTTAAGTCTCTGCATGTGCATATGTTTGTGTGATTGATTTATTTGTGTTTGTGTGTGTATGTGTGTGTGTGTGTGTGTGTGTGTGTTTGTGTCTGTTCTGGTATGTACGTATGTGTGTGAGGAGACAGCTACTACAATGATAGAAGATGGCAGAACATGACGTGAGGCTTTAACCAGATAGGTAATGAAAAAGTCACTGAAATTAGCAGCCCATTACGTGGCCTTAGTATCTCATGCCACAGTGCCTATTAAAATTCTGCATGGCCCACTGCATCGTGGGTAAAATGCCAGTGAGTGCGTGTGAAACTGCGCTGTGTGATTTCAGAATGCAATCTGCATTTCAAATGACTTTGCTTTTAATTGTGTATGCATGAGCCTAACATAGAAACACACACACACACACACACACACACACACACAGACACATATACACACACAACCTGGGTTGTCATATTTCTTAACTCTGTTTAGAGAGTTGCAGGGCTTTGCCTGTTCGTCACTTCTGCGTTGTTTTTACAGGATAAAAGAAGGGTGAGATATCTCTGTGTTTAATAATTAGCCTGCTGCCAAGACTGGAATGTCATTTTGAGATCATCACAGAAAAATAACGATAACAGCATCTGGGCATAGTATTAACTGTGCAGCTCAATTCTGTTTTGTTTAAGCAGTGCTGCACTAAGCAAGCGTCTTGTTTCTGATGAAATAATCACGGTGATTTTGCACTGACACTTCAAATGCCTTTCAGGCGTAATGAGACAGAAGTTTCCTATTAAACGGGTTTATGTGAAATCCAACCAAGGGCTGATTACTAATTTCTTGGCTGTTATTTGATGAAAATGTTTCTCCTCAGAATGTTCAAATATTCTTTTTAATATCCTTGCAGAAACAGATTGAGCTTCAATCAACACATAGCATTCTCAACACTCATCTTTTTAATACCAGAGAGGGTTTATGTTGAGTGTACACTGTGTGTGTGTGTGTGTGTGTGTGTGTGTGTGTGTGTATGGTAGCCAGCTAGTGGATACCTGTGCGGTTTGTACTTTGGTAGACCTCCCTTTCAATGCTTTAAGAGGCTACTACACTACAACTACTACTAAACTGCTAAGACACTAGCATGCTGGGCTCTTAGCTTGAGGGGACTGTATGGTCATGTCCTATCCTGTCCTGTCCTGTCCTGTCCTGTTGTTCCCCCTGTGCTCCTTCTGTCTACTCCTCCTTGTCTGTTCCGTGTCACTTCCTGTCTGCCCATTGTTTACCCTTGCCATGTGTGCCTGTTCCTGGTTCCGCCCCTAACCTGTACCTAGTCCTGTACATTATGTCAGTCCCTGCCTTGTTTCACCTCGTCCCTTGTTTCACCTCGTCCCTTAACCAGGTGTGTTGAAACCCTCTTGTTTCCTCAGTCCTTGGTTGATCGTTGTTCCTGTTCGGTGTGCATGCTGTAGTGGCTTGTTCTTGCTGGTCCTTGAGTGAACCTTGTATATCTGTAAAGTAAAGCCTTTGCTCCTGTATAGTCATGTGTTTGGGTCCTGCCAATTCACCAAAAACATTACAGTGATCAGACCTCTGAGATGAAAATCAGGGACTGCTTATTATTGACTGTTATTGACTGTCTATGGCTTATATTTATATTGGGCCGGTCCCAGCTCATTAAATGAGTGGCATAGTCGGAATAACATGCTTTTACACTTCATGTACATTAGAAAATTATCCCCGATGTTTAAACGACAAATTCGGTTTTAATCAATCCATGGCCCTTTTGTTCAAGGTGCTGTTGGTAGGAAAAAGAACAGGAAAATGTCATAAGACCAAATAGCAAATTGGCTGCTACAGCTAACTGATGGGGCACAGAAACTCGCTTTCTGTTTCATTTTTCTACGCCCCATTCAGTGCTGGTCCTCTGTTTTTCCCTTAGAGAGCACAGACACTAAAAGGGAAACTAAAGTGACAATTGTGCAGTCTGCTTGACACCAGAAAAACACCTTTGACTTACCACCTTCTCAGATGTGTTAGCACACAGGAACTATGTGTTTTGATTGGATTGGAAACACTTCATTAAAAACTGTTGTTGTTGTTGTTGTTGTTCCTGTTGGGGCCTATACTATGAAGCGAGGTTACTGGTTAACTCAGGTAACTTTGGGAGTAACCACTGATCTCCAAAAGAACACTGCAATGAGCGTCTGTTGTTTCTGACATCTGTAGTTACATCTGAAGTTATCCAGGTTAACCAGTAACCTCTCTTTGTAGTATCTCCCCCTGCTCTGATGTTCCTGAGTAAGGCAGGGTTCATGGAATTGATTATCACCTCTGTCATTGCCACCTGTTGCTTCCAACTCAACTTTCACTTGTAAACAAAATATGCGCACACACAAAAAACACATACAAAAACATCAACTATCATCACACACAAAAACATCAACTATCATCCCTTAGAGCTGTTGGTGTCTACAATCAAAGGGCAGTTTAACCCACCACAAGGTGGCTTCATTATAAAGTTTAAACCCCCACAAGGTGGCTTCATTGTAAAGTTTAAGCCACCACAAGGTGGCTTCATTGTAAAGTTTGACCCACCACAAGGTGGCTTCATTGTAAAGTTTAACCCACCACAAGGTGGCTTCATTGTAAAGTTTGACCCACCACAAGGTGGCTTCATTGTAAAGTTTAACCCACCACAAGGTGGCCTCCTGGGCCAGTGACTCTGATGCGTTCCCTTCTCACTGCCAGAACATTGATAGTCTTCCCTCTCATGCTGTAGGGCTGCACTGGACACACGGAGGCCTAATAAATATCTTGAGTTTTGAAGGAAATGTCTTGAATCTTGAAGTAAATATGGACTCTTGAACACTGCTCTTGTACCGCAGGGCTATAGTGGGTACACTAGGGCTGAAACCCCTCCAGTCATCTTCAGAAACACAATCAGTGGCTCTGCTTTAGAGGCTGAGCTCCAACCCTCTTGAAAAACCATCAGTGGAAGTCTGTTAGTCTGGCCAGCAACACTGGGGCTAACATGACCACACTGTAAGAGATCAAGCACTTCAACTGGAGAGAGATTGCACTGACAGAGGTTCATGACACATTCACTTACTCACACACACAAACTCTATTTCGACATCTCACACTCACACACACACACACACACACACATACATACACATACTGATGGCCCAGCGAAAGAGCAGCTCTGACTCATCAGATTTCAGATGGGATGACAGATGTGACAGAAAAGATTAATGTGACCCAGCCTCAGGCTGAGACATTTCCAGCTAACAATAAAGTCTGTCCAAGACATTTTAACTTTCAAATACTAACAGCAAAACACTTTCATCCAAGGCATTACTGGCTAACAAAAAAGTCTCTCAAATACTAACAGAAAGACACTTTCATCCAAGGCATTACAGGCTAACAAAAAAGTCTCTCAAATACTAATAGCAAGACATTCCCAGCTAACAATACATTTTGTTCAAGATATTCTAACTTTAAACTTAACACCAAGGGTTAAGGGCTAAGACACATTCATTTAAGACATTTCCAAATAACAATAAAGTCCTCCGCGGGTGACATCGGCAAAAAAATCATAATACCGTCCCTGGTTCCATGCCAAAATACCTATGGAGTTTCTGAATAATTGCTGCTTTCAAACTGTGGGTGACAGAGAAGTCAGAGATGCAGACACTTTTGCCTACATATTTTCACACTGGCCGTTTTGTGAAGAGGTGAACTATGATTTTTGCAAAGCTGGAGCTAATGCAGACTAATGCTAATGCAGACTAATGCTAATGCAGACTACTAGCCTCTGCGCGGGCTTCGCATTCCACATTGTCTCAGTCAGTAGTTAGGTCAGATCCAGGGGAGTCTGGGGGAAATATGTACTACTGCCATGCTGTTTAAGGTCTAGTGAAATTTGAGGTTAAAGGAGGAATGCGTTTTGAACCAATCCATTGCCCTGTTGTTAGAGGTCACCAAGAGGGCACTAAGTGCTGTTGGAAGTAAAAAGAACAAGAAAATTTGATACAGCATAGACTGAATAGTGAACCGGCAACTAACATTAAGTGAATGGGGCACAGTAACTTACTTTCATTTTCATTTCGCTATGCCCCATTCAGTTAACATCTGGTTCTTTTTCCTAAAGACATAATTCAGTGACCTTGAACAACAGGACTGTTGACTGTTTCACACTGGTTTTCTCCTTTAAATTACACTTTAATTCCAAGTGTGATATTGTGACAATTATATAGATGCATTCAAAATCATAATGAGGACTCCTCTCTCTGATTTCACACTGTTCATGAACTGCATATGTGTGTGTAAAACATATAGGTGGGAAGTACTCTTGAATTCAGTGGAGCCAGCTAGTGTGTGTGTGTGTGTGTGTGTACATGTGGAATAGAAATGTGTGTAACACCGTTGTTCACATGAATATTTGATGTTCTCCAGACAACCGCGGGGGAATTTGCCTTAAATGTGAGTAGGTGGGTGAGAGGAAACGACTATGTGAGGAACTCCATCCACTGGTCCAGTCCATGTCTTCATGAAGAGTCCAGGCCATTGGCAGGGCACAGGGACAGCAGCCGTGGTCTCCAGGGAACCTTTTAGCAGTAGGATGAAGTTGGTGGGGTTCTGACCCGCTTTGTGTTTTAGCAGCAGCTTCATAAGCTGGCATAATGCAAAGGTCTTTGCACACACAAACACACACAAACACACACACAAAACACACACCGCCCCAATAAACTACAACAAACACCAATAACCTCCAACAACTGGAATGTCCGTCAGTGATTGTTGGTCTTGAGTCATTGTTGGATGGAGTCTCTTTTATTATGTTAGTAAAGTATGTTTGGTTTTTGTTTTGTTTTGGCTTTCTGCCTTTATTGTGATTGGATAGTGAAGACAGACTGGAAGTGGGACAGGGAGACGGGGTGAAGATTTTAGAAATTCCACATTCCATGTAGGTAGTTAAGCTGCAAACTGGATGAGTTAAGCTGGAGGTCGTGGTAAACCTGATGATGGAAGGTTGTATATTTAGATTAGGGTTATGTACACATGTAGCTTGGAATTGTGAAATTGGAAATGTTTTTTTTGTTGTTGTTTTTTTTCTGTGTGTGTGTGTGTGTGTGTGTGTGTGTGTGTGTGTGTGTGAACTATCACTGTTTATAAATGTCTGAGAATGACAGCATAGACAAAATGCCAAATTGACACCTGGATTTCTCAGGTCTGACGAGAGATACATCAAAGTATTCTTTCTCTCTCTCTCTCTCTCTCTCCACACACACACACACACACACACACACAGTGTTGGGGAGTAATGCAGTACATGTACTGGGGAATACTGCAATACAGTACAGGAGTTCTGTTTTGTTTTTTCTCTTGGTTGCATTGTAAAATAATTCCATGCACACAGATCCTCAAAAACAGAAGGAGATCTGTCCGGATCAAATCAAACATCAAAAACATGGCCGACCGGGGATCCAAAACAGAAGAGAGGGCGCATCCTGTAATATGTCCCAATGCCAAATCTTTGAGTTCCCTGTCTATTTCACTGAAACTAGCCATTGTTTTCAGTGAGTTTACTTCTAGATGACAGCCTAATACTCATAAAAACATAACAGTTTTTTTCCATCTCTATAAGTGGACAAGGCCTAGGATACATGTGCACAGTGCACACTCTTCTGATTATCTGGGCTATGGGGGGCAGGAAAAAGCCCAGCAAAGAGAGTGGGCTATTGAATATAAGAGAAGAGACACGTAGGAACTGAAAGACCTGCATCTGGTTTTGACCTCAATTCAATCTTTTCAGCTGCATGGAGAGTTTGATTAGATTACTACCTGTAGTGTGCTGCACACACACACACACATGATCTCATACACACATACAGTATTTATGCGCACACACACACACACACACACACACACACTATCCCTGCCTCTCTCTGCACACATATATTCCCACGCGCACACACACACACACACACACTATCCCTGCCTCTCTTTGCACACATATATTCACACCGCACACACACACACACACACACACACACAGTCAGACAAACAGCTCAGGTTTTCTGTTGTTTGCTATACAAGCTCTAGCAAGTCGTGGGTGATGCGCGCACGCACGCACACGCACACACACACCACACACACACACACACACACACACACACACACACACAGGGTGAGATGAAGCAAGCCTGCAAACAGATGTTGATCCTTCGGATTCCACGGATACACACCTGCTGGGACTGTATGCTGTATGTGAAATGTGCTTGGGGAAATAGACCTCTCGCTGCTATTCTCGCAGTTGAAGAATACATTCATAGCCATGTTTCATTTTGATCTTATTACCATTCTCCTCATCCTGGAACAACAAAGATTTTAAAAGCATACTGAAACAAACAAAGATTTTAAAAGATTTTAAAAGCATACTGGAACAAACTAAGATTTTTTAAAAAGTATCAAACAAATCAACAATGTTAAACAAACAATAAAAATGGTCAGGTGATATTGTCATCTTGTAGGCCAAACCCTGGAACATACACTTTGAAAAAAGCTGTGTGTGTGTGTGTGAATGTGTGTGTGTGAGAGTGACAGTGCTTGGGGAGGAGTTGATATGCATCTGTGTGTGTATGTGTTTATCTGTGTGTGTTGTTTAGTGTGTGAGTGTGTCACGTTTTCTGGAATAAATGAATGAGAAAACACTTCTGACAGGTACGTCTCCGAAATAAGCATCAGGCCTCTCTCATTCCAACATGTCACTGCCTGGTGTGTGTGTGTGTGTATGTGTGTGTGTGTGTGTGTGTGCACTTGCATCCTCTACACGTCTTCAAGCAGGTTCAGAGTAACATCTCTCCATAATTCATTCGGTAGTTTCTCTTTTCATCTTCCTCTCTGTGTCTCACCCTCCCTCCTCTATCTCTCTCTCTCGCTCAGGCTCCCTTGCCTCCCTCCCTCCATCTTCTCTGTTCTCACTCCAATCTCTCTTTGTCACTCTCTCCTTTCTCACCCTATATCTATCTCCGTCTATCTTTCGCTCTCCCTCCCTCTTCTCTTTCGTATGCCCTCACAGATAGCTGAGGCACAGAAGAGGGAGCAGAGAGGGTGGATGAACACACACACACACACACACACACACACACACACAAAAACACACGCACACACATGCAGGCATCTACAAGGCAACCTGTTCCCTGAGATATATACACACATACAAACCCTTGTCAGGCACACACACACACACACACACACACAGGCAAACAGTACACACACATTAATAAATAAATACCTGCCATAAAGTGCTTACACTCATGTTTTTGGTTTTATTCCCTCATCATAATAATGTACAGCTCAGTTTCTTCACACAAATGCTGCTGCATAGTGGTGTTTATAACTGTGTGCGAGTGTGCGTGTGTGGTGTGTGTGTTGTGTGTGTTGTGTGTGTGTGTGTGTGGTGTTGTTTAGTGTTAGACCTGCTGTATAGCATGGCTTAGATAGCAGTGTGGTGAGTGTGTGTGTTGTGTGTGTGGTGGTGTGTGTGTGTGTGTTGTGTGTGTGTGCTATTATTCTGTTTTAATGACAGATCGCAAATTGAACCTGATCAGGTCAGAGTATTCTTTCACAAACACAAAAAAGAAAAAAAGTGCTGTGATTACAATTGGTGATTCCAATCTTGGATTTGCACTGTACGCAGACATACATATCCTCGTAATCTTTTTTTTAAGAACTAATTAGTTGCGTTTCTTGACAGAGAATGCTGAATATGATAGTCTTACTGAAATATTCACTGTGTTGTTTTTATTTATCAGTCAGCTGTATCATCGTGCAATTCTGCGACTTTGGCGCTTAGAGGGTTAAGTCATATTCTCTATGTCACCTTAATTCATATTCTCAGTCACATTAAGTCATATTCTCTATGTCACATTAAGTCATATTCTCAGTCACATTAAGTCATATTCTCAGTCACATTAAGTCATATCTCAGTCACATTAAGTCATATTCTCAGTCACATTAAGTCATATTCTTTATGTCACATTAAGTCATATTCTCTATGTCACATTAAGTCATATTCTCAGTCGCATTAAGTCATATTCTCAGTCACATTAAGTCATATTCTCAGTCGCATTAAGTCATATTCTCAGTCACATTAAGTCATATTCTCAGTCGCATTAAGTCATATTCTCTATGTCACATTAAGTCATATTCTCAGTCGCATTAAGTCATATTCTCAGTCGCATTAAGTCATATTCTCTATGTCACATTAAGTCTTATTCTCTATGTCACATTAAGTCATATTCTCTATGTCACGTTAAGTCATATTCTCTATGTCACATTAAGTCATACTCTCTATGTCACGTTAAGTCATATTCTCTATGTCACGTTAAGTCATATTCTCAGTCACATTAAGTCATATTCTCTATGTCACATTAAGTAATATTCTCAGTCACATTAAGTCATATTCTCTATGTCACACTCAAAGTGTTTCCTTCAAACTTCATAACTCTCCTCCAATTCTTTTGTGCCCTTTAGAAATACCTAAGCTGTCTTTGCGAGTTTGTATGTCTCTGTGTGTGTGCTGTGATGAACGTGTGTGTGCGTGTGTGTGTGTGTGTAATTCTGTGAAGCGGATGGAGCCGACCCTGTGCCTGCCGAGCCGTGACATTTTGATGGGTCAGCACAGTGGTGAGGCTGGATCTGCTTAGCGCAACCCGACCAGCCCAAAATAGAGAACAGACCGGCACCACTCAGTGTACGTGTGTGTTTGTGTGTGTGTGTGTGTGTGTGTGTCTGTTCAGCGCAATCTGATCGAGAACGGACTGGTACCACTCAGTGTGTGTGTGTGTGTGTGTGTATGTGTGCGTGCGTTTGTGTGTGTGAGCATGTATGTGTGTATCCATGTCTGCTCAGAGAGAGAAAAAGGGCCAGTATCACTCAGAAACAGCTTAGTTCATAACTACGTACCCCCCCCCCCCCACCACCACCACCACCACCACCGCACACACACACACACACACACACACACACACACATACACTCACCACAAGACATTTGTGTCTTTGGCAAAGGTTGCCCTGCACTGAAGGCAGTGCTTAAAGCACACACACACACACACACACACACACAAAATGCTTTCAGCCCTGACTGAAGGACACAGCACCTCTTTGCCCCCTGAGGTGTGTGTCGAGAGAGAAAGTAGGGGAAAGAGCAGCCATGTGCCGATGTGCTTATGTGTAATTTAGCCTGATGAAGTGGTTAATGTTGCCCCTGCTCAAAAGACACACACACACACACACACACACACACACACCACACACACACACACCACACACACTCACACACACTGCTTATGTGTAATTTAGCCAGATGAAGTACGATCATTTTCTCAGTATGATTAGTTTATTGATTCCCTAACAAACTGTAACATGCTGCAATTAGGGGTCTGACCCTTAGCTCATTCTTATTCAGTAGGTCACACACACACAGTCACACCACACACACACACATACACACACACACACACACACACACACACACAAACACACACACACACTGCATTTCTGACTCATGGCCCAGACCTCATCTTTCCCTGGTTAAATCTCACCTGACCTACATCATAATGTCATCAACATGAGACAGCACCTCTGCTAAATAAATGTCATCAACATGAGACAGCACCTCTGCTAAATAAATGTCATCAACATGAGACAGCACCTCTGCTAAATAAATGGAGGTATTTGTGTGGATGATTGAGCTTATTTGTAGAATATGTCTGCAATATGTTCATTGGATAGTGTTTGTGTTTGTGTGTGTGTGTGAGTCTGTGTGTTTGAATGTGTGTGTGTGTGTGTGTGTGTGTGTGTGTGTGTGT
>PYXC01000181.1:382500-400000 GCA_015244755.2 Tenualosa ilisha | reverse complement strand
AACAACAATAACCACATAACAACAAACACAAACAGCATCAGCACCAACAGCAACAATCCTCCTCGGGAGGATGTAGCCCTGGGCTTCATTAGCATTCCATCCACACAACAGGCAGGTCCGAACGCTTCCGAAGCCTCTGTTTCAAGCCTGGCCCAAGGTCCTAGTGTATGTCTTTCTTTCTATCTCTCTCTATGCATGTCATACTCCCAAACACTCTCTGTCTCTCACACACACTCTCTCTCTCTCACGTAATGTCTTATTCCCAAACTCACTCTCTCTCTCTCTCTCATGATGTCTTATTCCCAAACTCACTCGCTCTCTCATGATGTCTTATTCCCAAACTCACTCCTCTCTCTCTCTCTCTCTCTCTCATGATGTCTTATTCCCAAACTGTCTCTCTCTCTCTCTCTCTCTCGTGATGTCTTATTCCCAAACTGTCTCTCTCATGATGTCTTATTCCCAGCTCTATCTCTCTCTCTCATGATGCCTTATTTCCAATCTCTCACTCTTTCTCTTTTACTATGTCATATTCCCAAACACTCTCTCTCTCTTTTTATCTCTTTCATTAAGTATATTCTCTCTCTCTCTCTCTCTCTCTCTCTCTATGGCATATTCCCATTGTCACTCTCACACTCTACTAATCCTCTCAATCCCAGCTGATGTTACAGCTATTTTGCTCTGTCTGAAGGTTGAAAGTTTGACAAGAGAGAGAGAGAAAGGTGAGGAATAAGAGACAGAGAGAGAGAGAGAGAGAGAGAGAGAGCAAGTGAGAGAAAGAGAACTCTATATACCTCACAGGATGTGCCATTTATCTCTGCTCCAAAGCACCGCAGCTGTTTCAGGGACGCAGTGTTGCTTTTCATACCCCACACTTTCCAGCTCAATCAACAGATGAGGCGCAGATGAGGCACACATAAGGCCCAAATAAGGCCCAGATGAGGCGCAGATAAGGGCCAGATGAGGCACAGATGAGGCCCAGATGAGGGACAGATGAGGACGCAGGTGGCAGCGTCCGCTGTGTCTCCACATTTCTTCATAATTCAGCACATGCTTCTTGCAAAACTCATAAAGGCTTCTGGTCTCTTTGATGTGGAAGCAGCGCTTGCACTGCGCCAGTGCTGGAGAATAGGTAAGAAGTACGCATTGCCTTGTTGAGCCTGAAGGCAATCAACATTGTGTGTGTGTGTGTGTGTGTGTGTGTCTATACAGTTGATTACATTCAGGCGTGTTTTTCTTCTCATAGTGATCCAATTAAAACAGAATAATGAGTCCTGGCTGGCTCGGTTCACCACCGCGTAATTGTGCTCACCACACCAGCTTTCCCAGCGGACCTGCAGGAGCATGAGCGTCAACCACAGCACAGCACACAGGCCCACAGGCCCACAATGCATCTCTGCAATCATTGCACTCTTAGTTAAACTGTGACGAGTTCAAAGGCAGGTCAACACAACTGGTTCATTGTTGATAAAATGCCACTGGTGGATGGATGGCTAGATGGATGAATAGAATACATAGATAGATGAATAAATGGATGGATGAATGAATGAATGAAAAGATGGATGGATTTATAAGTGGATGGATAAATGAATGGATAGATGGATGGATAGATTGCTAGATGGATGGATACATAGATGGATATATACAATAGCTGGATAGATGGATGGATGGATGAAAGGATGAATGGATCAGTGGATGGATGAATAGATGGATGGATAGATTGCTAGATGGATGGATGAAAAGGATAGATGGATGGATAGATGGATGGAAAGATGGATGGATGAAAGGATGAATGGATCAGTGGATGGATCATAGATGGATGGATAGATTGCTAGAAGGATGGATGAAAAGGATAGATGGATGGATGTATGGGATAGGGCGCTGGACAAATGGATAGATGGATAGATTGCTGGATGTATGGGGTGGTATGCGGTGGGGTGGTGGTAGCGTAGTGGTTAAGGAACCTGGCTAGCGTGTAAGTAGCCTGAAAAGTTGTGGGTTCGAATCCCGGCTGCCACCGTTGTGCCCTTGAGCAAGGCACTTAACCCTAAGTTGCTCTAGGGGAGACCTGAACAATTGATAGTTGATGAGTTGTAAGTCGCTTTGGATAAAAGCGTCTGCTAAATGCATAAATGTAAATGTATGGATACATAGATGGACATATACAATAGCTGGATAGATGGATGGATGAACTAGCATATGGTTGCATGGAGAGAGCAGTGCTTGAACTGTGTTTGTTTACACTGAAGAGTCTTGGATACACAGACTAAAACTGCAGATGTATTGCCATGGTGATGTATTGATCTCTGGCAGGTTTGAGAAATATAAATCATTATAACAATTACTAAATGCATTCCGCTCACTGAAAAATTCAAAATATTTGTCAGGAGTGAATAATAAATCTCATTAACTCATTAGCTCATTAACTGTGCGCTCCCTCTCATAGACTCATAGTGTCATAGTGTTACAGCCTTTTAGAGTCTGCTCCGTTAGTCATTACACTAACACAATGCATATTGGTGACCCAGTGCTCATAGTGTTACAGTCTTAGAGTCTGCTCTGTTAGTCATTACACTAACACAATGCCTATTAGTGACCCAGTGCTCATAGTGTTACAGCTTTAGAGTCTGCTCCGTTAGTCATAACACTAACACAATGCCTATTAGTGACCCAGTGCTCATAGTGTTACAGCCTTTAGAGTCTGCTCTGTTAGTCATTACACTAACACAATGCCTATTAGTGACCCAGTGCTCATAGTGTTACAGTCTTTAGAGTCTGCTCTGTTAGAGTTAGGTCTTCACCTGTCATATGTCTCAAAACACTAACACTATGCCTAGTAGTGACTCGATTTTGATACGCTACTGTTGCGTTCGAAGTTGTCTGTGTATAATGTTAAATGTTGTCTGTGTATAACGTTAAATGTTGTCTGTGTATAACGTTAAATGTTGTCTGTGTATAACGTTAAATGTTGTCTGTGTATAACGTTAAATGTTGTCTGTGTATAATGTTAAATGTTGAATCAGTTTTATTGGTCAAGCATACTTTCGTGCACAAGAAATCTAACTTCGGTAGACGTTAACTTTCTATACATTCACAAATAGATGTGTAGTAGTATACATGCAACAGACAAATAGTAATATAAACACATTCTGTACAACAGAGACAACGGTATACATATAGGCACACGTCAACATAATATACGAATAATACAGTATACAGATAAGACATACTATTCCAGACAAAGTACACACTGAGTGGCATTTGTGGATTGTGAATCTGCCCAATGTTTCTTCCTAACTTTCTTCTTCCTTACTAAACATAAGGGGATTTTTACTTGCCTCTGTTGCTCTTGGGTGCTCATTGTTGTAAAGCGCCTTGAGACAATACTATTGTAAAAGGCACTGAATAAATATAATACAGCCAGTTGCACAACACTGAGATATTAGACACAGACAGACAGGGCATGAGTACTTACACTGGGGCACAAAACACATGGGTTAGGATTGCACAGAAACACAAGGGAAACTACGCCTGGATTAAAGTCTTCAACGCTGTCACTCACAACACTACCTGTGTGAATTACAGGGACATGAAGTAAACAGGGAAAACACCAAACCAAAACAACCCAAAAAAACCTTCAAAAATGGAACGTTGAGCATATCAACATTAGACATATTCACACACTTGCACAATACCACGCTCTCACTCACACTGGCTTCACACTGTGTCTGTGCGTTGCAACACAAACTCACTCACAGCATTAACACCTCCTGCAGGTTGTCCTATGTAACATAAGGGGAGTGTGCAGTCGACCATAACATGAAGCCTATATCATGCAGCCCAGCACATAGTGTGATGTGCAGCATGCTAATAACCCAGGCTGCTATAGAGCGTCTGCTACAGGGGCCTTATGTCATGCACAATATTTTCCTACTTGTCCTCTCCATTTGTCTTTCCTACTTTGTCTTTACCCATATTCTCACCATCCCTGTGTGTTATTCATAAGTATTTATGTTATAAATGTTCACTATGTATGTACATATATCAACTGTTATAAGTATAAACTAGCCTGTGTATTTCAGACATCTGACTGTATCATGATTCATGCTGTTGGATGATATGTATTTATTCATGTTCCTATTTCTGTTTATATGTCTTACCAGACTAAAGACTTACCAGACTTTTGGCTAAAGAGACGTGCGGACGTTATATTTGAAACAAAACACACACACCAGAAAAGCACCGCAGCGGCTCCCGACCCACACACACCCCCACACACACACACACCCCACCCCTCCGTCAGATCTCCCCTAGAAACTCCATGCAGTATTTTGTTAGTGTTTGTTTCTTTGCTATTGCCAGCTGCCCCCAATTTGTCTCAAGTTCACAGAGCCTGTCAGGCTCGTGTAAGAAGGCCGGGACGTGGCTGTGCAGGGAGCTTGCTGTTCTCTGTGGACGGACACAGCTTGCAGATCGTGGGCTTTACTTGAGAGTGCTGCAGGAAGCAGAAGCATCGTGTGTCCATTATCAGCTCAGCGTTGCTCACCCACCTTGAACGTGAACGTACGTTTGAAACACTCTTCTACATGCGCTCATTCAAACGAGTGCAGTTCAGCAGCAGGGTCCCACCCCCGTGCACAAAGGGGTGCTGCTGTTGTTGTTGTTGTTGTTGTTGTTGTTGTTGTTGTGACGCCAGTAGTTTTGCTGTTTACTTGAATAATATCACATCTCTGTATTGATTGCCTCTTTTCCCCATTCAATAGGACATTGATCACGGTGGAACAAGATTAAAAAACACATCGTGATTTAACGATTCATTCAACCCGCTTCTGCTCAGAGATGTCGCCTGCTGCTCATCATATGACCATAAAGTAACCAGTCTCACACACACACACACACATGCACACACACACACACGCACACACGCGCGCGCACGCACGCACACGCACATGCACGCGCACACACATCCACGCACGCACGCGCACACACATCCACGCACACACGCGCACACACATCCACGCACGCGCACACACATCCACGCACGCACGCGCACACACACACACACACACACATGCTCATTGGCTTCACTACTGCGATGACTGCTGCTCCACACTGCCTGAGTGTGATAACTGGCACCAACATAGCTTCAAACACACAAAAACACACACACACATTTTCACATACACAAACTCACACACACACACATGCACGCGCGCTCAGTGGCTTCACCGCCGAGATGATTTCTGCACCACTCAGTCTGAGTGTGACAACTGCAGCTAACATGAATTCACACACACACACACACACTCACACTTACACACACACACACACACACACACACAGAGAGAGAGAGAAAGAGAGAGATTTATACCAGTCTGTTCACTGATCTTCATCTATTATGGGATGTATCTGATGACAACGGCACACAGGCTCCATCAGCGCTGAGCCAGACAGGCAGGCAGGCAGGCAGGCAGGCAGGCAGGCAGGCAGGCAGGCGGGCGGGTGGGTGGGTGATTGGACCCCCTACGGCAGGATCAGAGCGACTGCCAGTCAGACAGCGTGCAGAGCCCTGGATTAACCTACACACACACACACACACACACACACACACACACAGTAAAAAGACTGTGCCGTGCAGAGCAGTGTGTCACAAAGAGCGGCGCAGAGCGGAGCAATGTGTCGGCGGGGCCCAGACTGCAGCGGCTCCTTCTGGGCTACACTCAGTGGAAGCCCCCCCGCCTGGGTGACCCAGCACCATCTGAGCTGCTTTTGTCTGGTCCTTTTTTCTTGTGTGTGTGTGTGTGTGTGGGTGGGTGTATGTGTGCATGTGTATCAGTGTGTGTGTGTGTGTGTGTGTGTGTGTGTGTGAGAGAGAGTGTGTGTGTGTCAGTGTGTGTGTGTGTGCGTGTGAGTGTGTGTGTGTGTGTGAGTGTGCGAGCTTGTGTGTGTGAGTGTGTGTGTTTGTGTGTGTGTGTTTGTGTGAGTGTGTGCGTACGTGTGTGAGTGTGTGTGTGTGTGTGCGTGCATGCGTGAGTGTGTGTTTGTGTGTGCATGTGTGAGTGTGTGTGTGTTTGTGTGTGTATGTGTGTCTGTGTGTGTGTGTGTGTGTGTGCGTGTGTGAGTGTGTGTGTGTGTGTGTGCATGTGTGAGTGTGTGTGTTTGTGTGTGTGTGTGTTTGTGTGTGTGAGTGTGTGTGTGTGTGCGTGCGTGTGTGTGTGAGTTTGTGTGTGTGAGTGTGTGTGTTTATGTGTGGGAGTGTGAGTGTGTGTGTGTGTGTGTGTGTGTGTGAGTGTGAGTGTGTGTATTGCTTATTCTTTTCCTTTGTTCCATCCTCTCTCCTGAGCTGACCTCATCCTTCAACTTTCTCTCCTCCTCCTCCTTTTCGGTTATTTCTCTGTCCTTTCTTTCTTCCTGTTTATTCTTGTGTATTCTCACACACTCCTTTTCCTCTCCTCTCCTCATGTTCCTTCCTCACCCAACCTCCCCTCCCTTCCTCTCCTCTCCTCTCCCCACCTCCTTCCCTCTCCTTTACTCTTTTCTTCTCTCTCCTCTCCTCCCCTCCTCTCTTCTCCACTCATCTCTCAAAGCCCCCTCTCCTCCCCTCCTCCTCTCCTCTCCTCCTCTCCTACTCTTCTGTCCTCATATTTTCTTTCACATCCTCTGCCATTTCCTTTCAGTTCTTTTCTTTCTTTCTCCTAATCTCAGGATGTATTCCTCCATTTTCTTCTATTTCCTTTCTCATCCCTCTCTCCTCCCCCTCTCCTGTTATCCTCTCCACTCCTTCCTTCTTTTTTCCTCTTTTCGCTCTCTTCAATTATCATTCCTTTCTTCTCCCCCTCTCTTCTCTTTTCCTCTTTTCCTCTTTCTCTTCTTCTGTTCTCAATTCTCTTTTCTGTTCTCACTCCTCAACACTCTTCTCTCTTTTCCTCTCCTCCCCTCTCCCTTCTTCTCTTCTTTCCTCTTTTCTCACTTGGCCACCCTCATCCCCCTCTCCTCCTCCACTTTTCTGGTCACACTCTCCTCACTCTCTCCTCTCTCCTCTCCCCCTCTTCTCCTCCTCCCTCCTCTCTTCACTCTTCCTTCCATCATCTTCCATGGCTCTCACACTTGTACACACACACACACACACAGATACGCTGCCTCCATCCTCTCCTTTTTGCAAGACCCTATAGTTTACACATGTTGTGAGTGGTCTGCACACACACACGCGCACACACACACACACACACACACACACACACACACACAAACACGCTGAGTTTCTGATGAGTCCCCCGGCAGAGTCGGCACAGGCCTATAGAACAATGGGACCCAATTACATGCAGAATTAACCAATCAATCAGAAAACGTCACAGCTCAACCACCAGTGGAAATGAACAGGTGAAGAACGACTCCAGCACCAGAGCTAAAGGAGATCTGTCCCAGTTTCCAGAAGTGGAATGGATAAGGAGCCGGTTCTGGTGCACTGGTTCTGTCCCTTGTGTGGCTGTATCCAGCAGTGGTTCTGCAGCGGTTCTGTCTCTCATGTGGCTGTATCCAGCAGTGGTTCTGCAGCAGTTCTGTCCCTTGTGTGGCTGTATCCAGCAGTGGTTCTGCAGCAGTTCTGTCTCTCATGTGGCTGTATCCAGCAGTGGTTCTGCAGCAGTTCTGTCTCTCACGTGGCTGTATCCAGCAGTGGTTCTGCAGCGGTTCTGTCCCTTGTGTGGCTGTATCCAGCAGTGGTTCTGCAGCGGTTCTGTCCCTTGTGTGGCTGTATCCAGCAGTGGTTCTGCAGCAGTTCTGTCTCTCATGTGGCTGTATCCAGCAGTGGTTCTGCAGCGGTTCTGTCCCTTGTGTGGCTGTATCCAGCAGTGGTTCTGCAGCAGTTCTGTCTCTCATGTGGCTGTATCCAGCAGTGGTTCTGCAGCGGTTCTGTACCTTGTGTGGCAGTATCCAGCGGTGGTTCTTCAGCGGTTCTGGCTCTCATGTGGCTGTATCCAGCAGTGGTTTTGTCATTCTATCTATTCCAGTTGGAACAGTTTCTAGTATAAGCCATATTGTCAGCCCTTGAGTGCAGCATCTTGTGAGGGACGGCACGAGAGATTAAATATTCTTATGACAATGTAATAATAAAACACTGACATTTGTTAGCGCCACAAAAACTACATATCCATAACTGGTTCTGCCAGCTCTGGGCCAATCACAGCACTGGTTCCTCCAGGTCCAGGACCCCAGTCCATCTCCAGTGTCTGGGCTAGCCTCCAGCTCTAATCTGCTTTCAAGGTGTGTATCAGCCTAGCTCTCTGAAAGTGCCCTTCATGTAAACGACTTCAGATTTGTCAGACATGGCCGACTTCCCCTCACAAAAACTGTCCCTCCCCTTAATCGGCAAACGACCACTGCTATATCTGCTCAGTGCTGGGCTTAATTGGAGAAATAACATTTTAATAATGTGTGTAATGACCCTTTTACAATACAGCCCAGCTTTTCTCTATCTCAGCACTACTTTAATTAATTGGGCCAGGTTTTGAAATTGCATTTATGATATAAAATAGTGAAATGATTTTCTTTCTCAGATGCAATTAAGGAAGCCATTTTTTAAAGTTAATAATACACTAAATTTCAGGGTGAGTTTCTGCTGTGTCTGATAACAGTCACAACCTGCCAGCTACGCTTTCCCTTACAGTCAGTCAGTCAAGAGCAGAACCGGGATGGCCAATTCACACACACACACACATACACACACACACACACACACACAAACTTTTAACAGACGATTCACACGCACGCACACACACACACACACACACACACACACACACACACAAACTTTTAACAGCCAATTCACACGCACGCACACACACACACTTTTAACAGACAATTCTTATGAATTTCTTCAATGCAAAACCTCATTAGCCAAACAATTAAGCTTCTTACTTAGCATATTTGGCAGCTAAGAGAATTTAAAACAAACACACTCATACACACACGCACACACACTCATATACACACACACACACACACACACACAAAATCACTCTGTGTGTGGCAAAATGGTTATTTCAGTCATTAACTGCCTTTTCTGTAATTTAATTTTCATATGTGTCAAATGAACAAAAATCCAACTCTGGGGTACAGAGCAACACCAGACAGATCAGAGCAGATGGATGAGTTAGACCAGGAGCAGAGCAGATGGATGAGTAAGACCAGGAGCAGAGCAGATGGATGAGTTAGACCAGGAGTAGAGCTGATGGATGAGTTAGACCAGGAGTAGAGCAGATGGATGAGTTAGACCAGGAGTAGAGCTGATGGATGAGTAAGACCAGGAGCAGAACAGATGGATGAGTTAGACCAGGAGTAGAGCAGATGGATGAGTTAGACCAGGAGAGATAAAGCAGAGCTGATGGATGAGTAAGACCAGGAGCAGAACAGATGGATGAGTTAGACCAGGAGTAGAGCAGATGGATGAGTTAGACCAGGAGTAGAGCAGATGGATGAGTTAGACCAGTAGCAGAGCTGATCAGTTAGAGCAGGGCTACAAAGCTGATCAGTTAGACCAGGACTACAGAGATATATCAGTTAGACCAGGATTACAAAGCTGATCAGTTAGACGAGGACTACAGAGCTGATCAGTTAGTCCAGGACTACAGAGCTATATCAGTTAGACCAGGACTACAGAGCTGGTCAGTTAGTCCAGGACTACTGAGCTGATCAGTTAGACCAGGACTACAGAGCTATATCAGTTAGACCAGGCCGGGCCGGTTCTTGCCCTTTGACTGCCCTAGGTGAGGTTGATGCTGCATAAATACACAGGACACATATGATCAGTGAAGTGTGAGCCTGGCCTAACTCATTTATTTCCTCTGTCCACCTACACCACAGTCATCTCTGCTGAGTGTCATCCCTGCCTCCCACTGGTTGACTCCTGTCACCAACTACCCCTGAATGAAATGTGACCAACTTCACGGGAGGCCCATGCCAGGACGGATTCTCCTTAGAGGCCCTTCCTTGATGCCCGTGCCAGCATCGACTCCTCTTCCTAGAAGCCCTGCGACTGACTCTCCTCTCAATGGCACTGTCAAAATGGACCCTCCCAATGTTACCCTTATGATCGATCCCACTCCTTGTCTGGATGCTACTACACTGTCCAGCTATAACTTTTGACAACCACCTATGACTTGACTACTATATAATGTTGTGGGACAATATTTTGGAATTATTATGATGCTCAGCTAAAATCATGGACACATTGTAGTCTATCATGATAACCATTGTTGTACTTTTCCTGCATGACCTCTGGCAGTTGGGTTGGCCCCTTGAACCATGGATCTGCCCAGGGTTTCTTTCTACAGTAACTACCAAAAGGGAGTTTTTCCTTGCCACTGTTGCTCTTGGGTGCTCCTTGCTGTAAAGTGCCATGAGACGATGCTATTGTAAAAATATGTTGCTATGTTGCTATGTTGATCAACATGGGATTTTATTTTTCCTGCAGTCATGAGTCAAGTTATCCTGTGGGCTAAAACACCACTACATTTACAACATTTACACCAGTACACATTTACTGTTGCATGCAGCTGCCATCGATGAACTCACTGACATAACAGACACAGCCTAACATGAAATGTAGTCGAAGCGTTTGTAAGAATGTGTGTATGTTCTCCAACTCAATAGATAACTGCAGACTGCATTAAATTGACAACCATGTCCTTGTAAAATGTTTTAATAGACTAACAGCAAAACTTTCCATCTCATAGTATCACCACCATTTCCCCTAACTACCACGAATGCTGCCTTGGACAAAATGCTTAATGTCAGGAGGGAAACAAACCCTCGCACTACCTCAGACAAATTTGGCTAATTAGGCAGACAGGTTGTGGGGCTATCAGCTACAACCAAAACCATAGCTAATGATAATAACAGTTTATCCAATGAGCCTACACTACACAACTAGCCTACACTACACAGGCAAAGAAAAATCCTAAATAGTATCCTACTTGTTTAAACTTGTTGATCTGCATGCTTAAAAACCCCTGTTACATAGCCTTCCTTTTCAAATTGGTAGTAGCCTACAGTTTAGTTATGTTTAATGTTAGATCCCCACCACAGGGAGACAAGTTAGCTACATACACATTTGTCACCCTAGGCAACCGTCTTATACGCCTACGCCTAGTGCAAGCCCTGAGACCAGAACTACAGAACTGATTAATCAGTTAGACCAGGACTACAGAGCTGATTGATCAGTTAGACCAGGACTACAGAACTGATAAATCAGTTACACCAGGACTACAGAGCTGATTTATCAATCATGTCTGTGTGTGTGTGTGTGTGTGTGTGTGTGTGTGTGTGTGTGTGTGTGTGTGTGTGTGTGTGTGGTTGCATGTGTGTTTGTGTGCATCAAGAGAGCTAAGAAGCATCGTGTTATTGAGGCGTGGAGAGGTTGTTTCAGAAACAGAGCCATCTGCCACTCACTGAAGTCACACACACACATACACACGCTACACACAGTCAGCGGTTAATTACGCACAAATGGCTTGTGTGCGGAAACGAGAGAGAGCGCTAATGTGCTAATAGCCTAAAATGTCATTTGGGGTCTTTAATCAGCTTCGGACAAACTGGCTTTGGCCAGAAAGGTCATCCATCTCTACTGTGGTGTACTCTTGGACCAGTATTTCACTTCTCATCAGCAGATCTGTCAACACACACACACACACTCAGACACAGAGACACACTCATGTGTACAACACACACACACACACACATATTCACTCCCACATGCATACACACACACACACACACACACAAACACGCACACTCAAAAGACCCACACACACTCACTCCCTGTGGAGGGGTCTGAGTTATAATCAGTGTCCTCACCTCGTAAATTTGACAGGCTTGTGGTTTTGACACAGACTGGATATTAAAGGTTCGTATGAGGGCTGACACACACACACACACACACACACACACACATACACACACACAGAAGGATGGATCAAACAGGATGGAGGGCACACAGACGTGACCTGCTGAGTTCATGTGAACAGATAGAGATTAAAGAAGCTACAGTGCCTACAGGGATGGATGGAGGAGAGGACTGTGAGTGAGAAAGAAGGGAGACAGAGAGAGAGAGAGATGGGGAGGGAGAGAGAAATAGAAGTGTCCACAGTGAAGCATAGCAACCACCAGCGTAATTAGAAATAATTTGGCAATACAAATTGAAGTTTTTGTCGTACCAACAAAGCTCCTTTGACTGAAAATGAATTTGAATTGAATTGAACCAATAAGAAAAAGATGAACAGGTAGACAAGAGGTTGGAAGGACGCGTCTATAGAGGGAAAGCAAAGAAAGGAGAAAAGAAGAGAGAGAAGAACAGAAAGAGATAGGAGAGGGAGGGGTAGAGAGGTGATTTAGAGGAGGAGAGATAGAGGGAGTAAGAAAGTGAAGTGGAGAAAGAGAGAGAGGTGCCATGTATGTATTAGGAGCCAAGGGTGAGTGAGGTGAATGAAAAGGTGGGGTTGCTAAGGATTTGTCAGACTAGACTAGCCTAACACACACACACACACACACACACACACACACACACACACACACACACAGATAACAGTGTGCAAATCACAGTGAAAGGGTTAGGACCTCCAGCTCCATCTCCACAGCAGCAGGGTATGGAGAGCAGAGGAGGGAGGAGAGGAGAGGAGGGGAGGGGAGTGAAGGAGAAGAGAGGAGTAGACTAGAGAAGGAGGGAGAAGAGAAGAGGAAGGCAGAGGGGAGGAGGAGGGGAGAGAAGAAGAGGAGGAGAGGAGAAGCGAGGAATGAAGAAGAGAGTGGAGAGAAGACTTTTGACCTCTGACCTTCCTGTATTATCAGTCAAGAAAGGAAAGTAACATTTTTTTTCTCCTGGTCAGGGACCGGACCAGTCACCTTGCAGGAGCAAGTGCAAGGCCCTAACCAGTAGGCCACAGCCGCCCCATTGAAGACTGTGATTATGAAGACTGGAGAGGAATAGGCTGCTGCTTTGATATGAAAGTCCAGACACATCACCCAGCAAGGCTTCCTCTTTGGCATCCAATTTCACTATGAACATTGTGCTCAACTGAACTTGTGTACAGTGTGTGATCCTGTAGAGGGCTATGTTCATCAGCTTTGGAGGATTTACAGAAATACACTAGAAATTGGATTGGAGATGCAACACATTATTTGAGCTGGTTATAACAATTTGTGTGTTTTTGCAAAATGTTGATGTTCCTTAACTGAATAATCTAGTGTCCAGTTTTCTTACGTAACCGTGAAACAATTACCGCATCTCTGCATCCGACTAATGCGACTAATAGGCAGTTAGACTGTGAATGTATGTGGTCTATAATGAGAATGAGAATGTTTTTCTGAGATATGAAATTCAGTATCAACATCAAGGGTACATAAACAATATTCTATTATTGTTGTTTACACTAGCCCACTACTGCAGCTCTGCATTCCTTTGACGAGTTATTGAGGACATCAAACTATGTTTCAGTTAATGTCATTAAGAAGTATGTGTTATTTTTGCTGCCCGAAACGCCAAAGCTCCAAATCTTCAGACGACTTTAAGAAAGTCTGCTGCTATCGTCTGATAGTTTTGAACTGGCATCACTAGCTGCCAAGAGATTTTCCTTTTTTCTCCCTCTCTCTCTCTCCCGCTCTTTAACTGGGTGCTGTTGGAGTTATGTAAGCTCCTCTGAGAGAAAAACATTGACAGCTTCAAGCCCATGGATTAAGACGCTATATTTATTTTTTCTTTCGATAAATAAGTTTCATGGCGCCACGTACTCTCCCAGTCCTACTGCTCCCATGCTCCCATATTTACTTTTTTGCTCCTCGGGAGCTAAATAATTATAAATAATTGATGAACTGCTTGTTGTAAACATTATTACCCTTTTCTTCCCTTAACTTGAACTTTTTATTTTTATTTTCATGACTGATGCTGCTGCTGCTGGACTACCTATCACTCTCAGAACAGGAGAGACTAAAGCTAGCGCCAAGGCTAAGTCCATCACACTGCTAATTAACAGAAAAAGTCAAAACTGCAAATGACACGACAAATCTGTTGAAGTGCATCAAATAACAACACTTCTATTTGTGTTTGGTCTTTAAAGTTGCTATGTGTAGCCCCTCTTCTTGGGAAATACTGAGTTGTGTTCAATGTAGCTTTGAATTCACTCACTTTGTATTAGATGGTAGAATGTGATAGGATAGTTGGCCCAACCCTACTTGATTTGCATGCTAACCGCCGTGGGTATTTAGACAGTGCTGTACTTAGGCGTTTTGTTTCTTCACATTCTGTTACTGTTTCTTGGCCATTGTTATTACACTGTTATGCCCCTTTAAAAAAATAAAACAAATAAACTAAATAAATAAATAACCTCACCTTCTGATTTAGCAATAAGCCCTGAGAAGCCATAGTATACATATACAGCACAATATAGCACCAGCTGAGGTGTGTTGTTAGGCACAAGACGAGTGGAGTGAAGCTGAGTGCAGTTAAACCCCCTCAGCTGTGCTGTATTCATGGTACAGAACAGACTCACCTTCAGCTGAATGGTTGCCAAGTAACATGCAAATGCAGCCAATGTAACTATTGAATGGTGCAGCAATATAGAACAAGCTACATCGGGGAATATAAAATGGCATCGAACACGATTCAACCAGTCATAATCAAGGACTGGAACTATCTGTTTTAGAAAACGGGTATTTGATTTTTGTGTCTAAGTGTTGGCCATGGCTGTTGTTAATGTTATTGCCCAGGCCAGATGTCTGTGTCTCTGGGGCTGAGTGAGGAGGAGTGTGTGTATGGAGTGATCATCTTCATCTGACACTGTTGGTGAAGACGACTGAGTAAAAGGTTTCCCTGGGCGACCAAGTGAAACACTTCTGATTAGTGTGTGTGTGTGTGTGTGTGTGTGTGTGAAAGAGAGAGAGAGAGAGAGAGAGAGAGAGATTATTTCCATTCTACTGCAAGTCTTCATTCTCCTCTTCCTCCTCTTCAATCTGCCAAGTGCAAAGGCACGTAGCGATGGCCGGCCTGAGCCGAGGCGATGCGAGGGGAGAGTAGGCAAGCCGTTGACGTCTGTCACTGGTGTTAATTCTCACTTTGATTTGGTGTCGCTGGAGATTGGCTCACTCGTAATCCTCTCATGCGCTCAGCACGCCCTGGCAGCGCAGTGAAAACTTCTCCCCACTCCCAAGCTCTGAGGAAACACTCCAGCCAGCATAGTCAACCAGCAAAACACACACACGCTCAGACAAAGAATCCCAGCATGCTTAAGCACCAGCAACACACACAAACGCACCCGCAACACACCACACACGCACACTCCACACACTCACAGATACACACACACACACACAAAGAGTGTCAGCATGTACTTAACTAGAATAATTCACACTTAAAGTGAGAGCACGTACTTAACCAGCATGACACACACTCAAAGGCCGCTAACATACCGCTAAAAGGAAACATGACATTTACTTACATGGACAGCTAGTGTACATAGCTAGCATTAAAAAAAACACTGACTTAGAGAGAGACTGCAGGCTTTTTTTTAGCTAACCTGAAAAGCTCATACCTAGCATATTTACCCTTCATGCCACGCCAGACATCAGACAAATAATCTGTGTTAGTCAGCATAAAACTTGCATAGCAGAGCATTAAAATGAACACAGCAGAGTGTCAATACACACTGATGACCCACTTAATACTGGAGACTGAGAGAACTTGTTTACTTCATATCGGCATGCCAACGAGTGTTTCTATTGTTGTGGTTCTGCAGCAGTGCATTCCCATGTCATGTTCTGGTGAGGACATCAAAGTATGTCTCAGTTAATGTCATTAAGAAGTGCATCTCAGTTTCTGCTGCTCGAAACAGCAAAGCCCCAAATCTTCAGACGACTTTAATAACGTCTTCTGCCATCGTGTGATAGTTTTGGACTGGCGTTATTTGGTGCCAAGACAACCCCCCCACCCCCACCCCCACCCCCGTCCCCAGGAAATGCTGGGTTCCCCCTGTAGTTGGTTTCTGTGTTTATGAACTTCTCCTTGACCTTGCTATCCTTGATCTTCATTCTATCCAGTTAGTTTTTTGATGGAGTGGTTGTAGGAAATTACAGTTTTATAGCTGATTTGAAAAAGAACGATCTGATTTAAAACCTTGACAAGTGTAACTGGTCTTAGAGTTGGACGAGGATATCCACACATTGAGCTCTCATGAAACGTCAGATATGTAAAACATTCTTATTTCTCTTTAATCCTGGACTGTAAGCCTGTACCTGCTAATGCCAGACGTAAGGCAATCATGACAGTTTTTCACAAAGCCTCAGCTGTCAGAGGCAGAAGCTTACTTAAAGTTCACTCTCACCTTCCAACGATTTAAGAAACTCTGGCGATGGAAGAGTGGACATATTACATATTTAAAGAAGTCACTCAGCTGTTAAATTGCTAGGGACTCTCTTTTGGCCTCAGGGGTGACGGGTGGCCACTAAGCCGGTCACCATGAGCAACTCGACACAGCTGTGGTCAGCAGTCTCCCCTGCCATCTCCATGACGACCAGAGGCAGTTGAAGATGCATGGATGGATGTATCGGAGTCCATCCACACAATTCACAAGCTCCTCACACCGCAGGCTCCTGGGTACTGGATGGCGGGTCTGTCCACATGATTAGCAAGTTACTCACCTCCTGTAACCAAGACTTAAACTACTTTATTGTCTGTTTAGCTCACATCAAAAATGAACGTGTCTTCAGCATTGAAATGGAATAAATAAGACAGGCAAAGCCATCACAAAATATTCACCAAAGTCCATAAAAATATAATATGAAGTTAATAGTACATAACTGGTAACACTTTATAGTAGCACACACAGATCCGCCTTTAACAAGCTGCTTATTAACATGCAAATTAATAACATACAAGCCATTTGTTAGTCACAATTAATACCTCATTCTGCATGACTTTATTCTACCCATAATAGTAAATTTTTTCCAATATTAACTCCTAATTGCTGTTTATTCACAGATAGTAAGTTAGTTGTTGTACAACAGGACAACAGGACCAGTTATTCTCCTTCAGTAATACTGAAAAAAGATGGTCTATTCATAGGAAAAAAAAAAAAAAAAAAACAAAGCTACAAGTTCTAATATTGTCCAAAGGCCTTCATACATTTTTTGGATTCAGAGTAATTGCTCGTCATTTAGCAGACGCTTTTATCCAAAGCAACTTACAACTTGTCATCTATCAATTGCTCAGGGTCAGTCCCCCCTAGAGCAACTTAGGGTTAAGTGCCTTGCTCAAGGGCACAAGGGTGACAGCTGGGATTCAAACCCACAACGTTTCGGGCTACTTGCACGCTAACCAGGTTCCTTAACCACTACGCTACCACCACCCATGCACCGCGCCTATACTTGCACCTCATTATCCCCAATACTGAGAAAAGCATATTAATATCATAATTCATATGCAACAACTAACTTACTTACTGTGAATAAGTTGTAATTA
>PYXC01000181.1:352500-375000 GCA_015244755.2 Tenualosa ilisha | reverse complement strand
AATAATAACAATAATAACAATAAAATAATGTTGATGTTAGCAGATGCCCGGTCAGTGGCACAGAACTGTGACCAAATCCAGTCAGCCATTAGCTGGTGTTTGTGAAGTAATATTCTTGTACCCATAAGCTCTGTTGATCTAACCTGGCTAGCGTTGCCTCGGGCTTCTGCTCAGTTCCGTTTAGCTCCACCACTGCGTCAGGGAGGCAGGCGTACGCTTCACTTCGCACCATCACCAAGATGGGATGGGCCAGTCAGTGAACAGAGGGAGGGCTGAAAGCAATAACGTTGAATTCCAGCGCGTAACATACGTCACGACCAAACAGTAGCGATTGATTGGTTGAAGCAGAAAGTATCTGCCCACTGTGGAGCAAACACATGCCAGTTGAGAGGTTTCAGACGCTTTGGATGAAGTCGAATGATGTGAAAGCAGCCGATGACTCAAGCCACCGTTGACCACGTCTTTGCCTCAGACTCTAGCGAGCTTAGGCCAGGCCGCCCCAGGCTTAAGGGTGCTTAAGTGTGGATCTCCCAAGGTGGGCGTGTCCCCCCCTTTTCTGGGGTCTGATGAGCGTCGGCATCGGGCGCCTTAACCCGGCGTTCGGTTCATCCCGCAGCGCCAGTTCTGCTTACCAAAAGTGGCCCACTGGGCACTCGCATTCCACGTCCGGCTCCAAGCCAGCTGATGCCTCAAGCCACTGTTGACCACGTCTTTGCCTCAAACTCCAGCTAAAACAGTGGAAATGCCTCCAGAGCTGTAGCAACCTGTAGCAACACAGTGATGAGGGCTTCTCTTACAGAGACACCAGGGAGAAGATCCAGTTTCCATCCTCTCAAGCCTAAAAGAATGTATCAGCACTTCTGAGTAGTAAAAATAACTTTTCAGGAAATGAACTGCAGTTTAACTGCAATTTCAAAGTAATTATTTTAAATGCACTAAAAGATCAGAGTATCAGGATTTTGAGTTGGTTTTGTCAGTGTGAACCACAGACATGTTAAGGGAAGAGCTAAACACACTTTAGAGACAAGAAGTGGGCAGTGGCAGCAAAGTGGTTAAGGAACCTGGCTAGCATACTAAGGAACCTGGCTAGCATACTAAGGAACCTGACTAGGATAGTAAGGAACCTGACTAGCATACTAGGTAGCCTGGAAATTGTGGGTTGGATCCCAGTTGCCACTGTTGTGCCCTTGAACAAAGCACTTGACCCTAAGCTCCTCAAGGGCAGACTGGCCCTGAAGTACTTGATGAACGTAAGCTGCTTTGGATGAAGAGGTCAGCCAAATGCATAGATAAATACACGAAATTTGTGAATTCAAAGCAATTTGGAAATGTAGCAAAAGGTTTCTTTGCTCTAAGCATCTTGAGACAGATGGAGTGAGTCTTTCAGATTCCTCTCTCGACTCTCAGACGGCCGTGGGTGACTGCATCACCTGCTGATGTATAGTGACTATGACTCACATGGGCTGCTTAGTTAGCTCTTCTGCTAAATTGAATCACAGATCATTTGTCGCATCACAACAAGTCATTATCATGAGAGACATTTCTGTATTGTGGAAGCAAAATCCAATTATGATCAACTGCAAACATTTTCTCTGTCTTTTTTTCCTAGACCCTTTGAAACAAACAGCATCTTATTCTGAAATAATCCTGAAGTAATCTATAGCTTGGGAAAGCAGTATGTTAGCAACACCAGACTCCATCCTAAATTCTTGCACTCCTACTTAAAATATCAAAGCGTTGATGAATAACATATGTAACTATGAATCAATGAACTGTTACTAAAACACAGAGATAAGCTGTCATTGCCCCCAGAACCTTCAGGTTCCCAAGTGAGTGACTTTTGGTAGCTGAGTGACCAGTGACTATTGGTGTCATGAAAATGTTGGTCAGGTAAATCACTGTGTTAACAAAGACCACTATCACCATAGGTAATGTGCAATTTAACACGGTGTCAGGATGGTTTTATTCCATTTTCTAGCAGTTTCTTTCCATGGATGATGCATCCCCCCTCTACCTGAACCCTGCATACCAGACCAGCATTTATATGAGACCACTTGCCTGATTGCAGGACCAGGTACCCTATATATAAGAGAACACCTAACTGATAGCACATCACACACACACACACACACACAGGAGTAGGTATGTGCACATACACACACCTGTGTAGAGAGGTGACAACCACAGAGAGTGCCCAGTCTGAGGTCTGAGCCAACAGTGAAGTGGATCCATAGTAGTGCTGTTAAATGTTATCTGGGCCCAGAGACTGAGTGAATTAGAAGGGAAGTGCTGAGTATGCAGAGTCTCACACTCACACACACACACACACACACACACACACACACACACACACACACAGGTCCACACTCATTTTCTCTCTTTAACACACAGCTCTTTCTTTCTTTCTCTCTCTGTCATTCTCTCAAACACACACACACGCGCACACACACACACACAGGTCCACACTCATTTCCTCTCTTTAACACACAGCTCTTTCTTTCATGCTCTCTCTCTCTCTCACCCTCAAACACACACAGAATAATATTCTCTCACCCTCAAACACACACACACACAGACTAATATTCTCTCTCTCACCCTCAAACACACACACACACACACACACACACACACAGACTACTATTCTCTCACCCTCAAACACACACACACAGACTAATATTCTCTCTCTCACCCTCAAACACACACACACACACACACACACACACAGACTACTATTCTCTCACCCTCAAACACACACACACAGACTAATATTCTCTCTCTCACCCTCAAACACACACACACACACACACGCACACACACACGCACACACACACATACACACACACGGTCAGTAATAATGGGAAAGTAATGGTCCTCTTGGCCATCTCGTCTCCTCTGACCGGCTGTGGCCTCATTCATCACCTGGGGACAGCACAATGCTCCACACTGCCCTGGCTGACTTCCATCGCCTAGGACACCACATCCACATCGTTTACACATCCATGGCGGGGGGGACAGAGACAGAGAGGGAGGGGAGAAGGGTGGGGTTGGGTGGAGGCGGAGAGAGATGTTAAGAGAATGAGATGAGAGTGTGTGTGTGTGTGTGGGTGATTGTGTGCGCTTACGCGTGTGTGTGTGTGTGTGGGTTGCAATCTCAGACATCTGCATTGGACTCGACGGCATCCTGATGACCCAACGTGTTGAATGTAAAGATCTTGGAGGCGAGACGGAGAGACTGAAGCTGCGAGCGACTCACTGACTGCATAATCAAACAGGGCAGAGCTTCTGTTTCTGTCTCAGCGCAGGGGAGCACAGGGCCACTACACACACACACATACAAACACATGCACAAACACACACTCATGATGCACAAGTACACGCACAAATACACTCACACACACATATACAAGTGCACACACACACACACACACGCACATACAAACACATGCACAAACACACACTCACGATGCACAAGTACACACACAAATACACTCACACACACATATACAAGTGCACACACACACACACACACATACAAACACATGCACAAAAACACACTCACGATGCACAAGTACACACACAAATACACTCACACACATATACAAGTGCACACACTCGCACACACACACACACACACACACACACACACACAAGAGCAGCACACAAGGAAACAGCACAGGAGGTACATCTTCTGCTCAACTCTGTTGCTTCTTCTTTCTGAGTTCAATTGCAAAGCAATAAGCTTTCAGTGTATAATATTCCCCTTTCTTCTCTCTCTCTCTCTCTCACTCCCTCACTCTCTCGGCCCACACATCAGTGACAATAGATATAATCATGTTAAAATCATTTTGGTTGAAAAATACAATGGCTGTAAAATAATCTCCCAAGGGGCATTGCATTCTATCATCAGCGGCGACAAGATGCAGATGCTCACACAGAAATTACTATCCCCTAGATATTTTTTTTTTTTTTTTACAAAAGCTGTCCTGTGATCACTCTAAGGCAGCGATTATTACACTGAGAGCTGATGTTTTTTGCATGGAGTATTTCAAAATATAGTGTTTTTGTTCATGCTCTTGGATTGCTGATAGTCAGAAGAAGAACTAGAGAATTTTGAACAACATATAGCAGTCGATGTGCACCATAAGCTTAGCCAGGCTAGCGCCACCTAGTGCTTCCACTCAATATCACATCTTGCATTAGCTTAGGTTAGCACATTTTTGGCTGGGCAATCAGCAGACAGAGGGCTCTGGCATGCCCACTGTTCTTAAAGTTCACAGAAAGTATCTGCCCACGGGGAAGGAAATGTATGTCAATTGAGGGATTCCAGACGCTTTGCACGAACGGTTTGTAGTACTCCGGACAATCTCTTTTAAAACAAACATCTCATCATTGTTAATCTAACAAAGAATCATTACAGTGGATGGCTGAGATCTTCATCATTTCAGAAACAAACAAAACATTCAAGAACAAAAATAAAAGAAATTCATTTTTTAAGAAAATTTATTGCATAGAGTATATATATATATATGTTTCATAACTTTAAGGAGAATTCCGTTGTGAATCAATCTGTAGCCCTGTTGTTCACTGAGTGCTGTCAGTAGGAAAAAGACGGAGAAAATATGATGCATCTTGACCGAATAATGAACAAGCAGCTCACACTAACTGAATGGGGCACAGAAACTCACTTTCAGTGTCCTGTTCCTATGCCCCATTCAGTTAATGATAGCTACCGGTTTGCTATCAAACAACAGGGCTATAGATTGAATCACGCCACATTTTTCCTTAAACTGTGGGTCCGACATCATGCAACTTCAAGGCAAGGAAAGCAATGCTAATACACACATAACACTCAGCATTTAGACATCCACTTAACATTTGCACATCCACTTAACATTTGCACATCCACTCAGCATTTAGACATCCACTTAACATTTGCACGTCCACTCAGCATTTAGACATCCACTTAACATTTGGACATCCACTTAACATTTGCACATCCACTTAGCATTTGGACATCCACTTAACATTTGGACATCCACTTAACATTTGCACATCCACTCAGCATTTAGACACCCACTTAACATTTGGACATCCACTTAACATTTGCACATCCACTCAGCATTTGGACATCCACTTAACATTTGGACATCCACTTAACATTTGCACATCCACTCAGCATCTGGACATCCACTTAACATTTGGACATCCACTCAGCATCTGGACATCCACTTAACATCTGGACATCCACTTAACATTTGGACATCCACTTAGCATTTGGAGATCCACTTAACATTTGGACATCCACTTAGCATTTGGAGATCCACTTAACATTTGGAGATCCACTTAGCATTTGGAGATCCACTTAACATTTGGACTTTCTGCATCTTTTGTAACATTCAGTATCTTTCTCTCTTTTGTAACTTTCAGTGTCTCCTCATGCGCTAGAACACCCCTCCATTCACATGGGCTCACTGTGAAAGAAATTGGTGTTTGTACACAGCCCTGGCACTGTGAACTTGAAACAAATGGAGTTGGGGACACCCTGTCCCCCAAGCAATAACAAAACACTGCAAGTTTCTGGGGGAGCGCTAATGGAAGGGGAGAGCTATACCTTTCGGGATGTTTTGTTTGACATTTTGTTCAATTCTAACACACGTTTCTTTGGGACAAAGGCGTCTGGTAAGAGACACAGGAGAGCACTGAAGGCAGGGGCGTGCTGCGTGTGTGGTTTGCCTTGAGGTTTGGTTCAATTATAAAGCAGGCTTCTTTTAAAACCATCTGGTTTGGAAAGACAAACCTAATCAGTGATGTCGTCTCCTGCAGCTCCATTTTCTCCACTTTAGTTCCAGTGTCTCATAACTTCACAGCCATTTGTCTTCATCAGGAAACTCAGCCTGGCTCACAGAGGGACACCAGTGTCTGAGAGGAGTCAAATCAAAGTAACAGACAGACATTAGCTGTTTAGATAGGAGCCCTTATGCCATCTGTTCATCTCTCAGGTTAGTGATAGGCAGGCATCAACTCTCTCTTTCTCTTTCTCTCTCCCTCTTTCTCTCTCTCTCTCCCTGTCTCCTGTATCATGTCGTATTTTATGTCTTCTTCTTTCTTCTGTCTTCTCACACCCCAGGGCCGGGTTACTGCTCTTCACAAAGTGCCGTTGTCCTCTCTTCCCTGCTCTCTCATCAGTTATAACACACACACACACACACACACACTCTCTCTTCCCTGCTCTCTCATCAGTTATAACACACACACACAATCTCTCTTTCTTCCCTACTCTCTCATCAGTTATAACACACACACACACACACTCTCTCTCTTCCCTGCTCTCTCATCAGTTATAACACACACACACACTCTCTCTCTTCCCTGCTCTCTCATCAGTTATAACACACATACACACACACACACAAGTATACAGACACACACACACACATGCAGTTTGTGAACACATACATGCATATCCACACACACAGACACACAGACACACACACACACACACACTCACTCAAACAGAGGGCCCCCCCTGACTGTCCGGTCGATATGAGAAGGACCCATCTGTGAGGCCATCTGTTGCTGCTGTTCTTTCCTCTCACCTGAAGCCCTTTTACTGCTCACCTCTTTAGATACAGACACCTCTTGTGCCAGAATACACACACACACACACACACATTTACAAACAATCTCGCACAGTTATAAAAATACACCCACACACTTACAAACACACACATAAGTACACAACCACACACATTCTTCACACCCACACAAAGACACACACCCACTCACGCACTGACAAACATGCTCACACACAAGCAAACAAGCACACAACACATGCACACACATACACACACACACACTGTTTTGTTTCTAATCGCCTCTCTACTTCCAGCCACTATTTGTCCTGGACTGCACTGCAAGCCCCATGGAAAAGCAGACATCAAAGAGCAAACCGCTCTACTGTTGCTCTGAGATTTAGTCTGCTACAAAACATCCTGTTGCTCAACTGAACTCAGTTACTTATTCAGTTACTTTCATGATTAAAAAAACAACAACAAAAGAAACAGGGTTACACTTGTCAACAACAGAGTGACATGAGCCTCTCATAAACACGCCATGACACGTATCATGAACATGACATGACATGACACGACACTTCATTAATGTTTATAATTGTTGTCATTAACCGTAATTCAGTTTTTGTAATGTCCTCAATTTTACATTACAAAACCCACACAGCACTTAATGACAACAGTCAGGAACATTTAAAATGTGTGATGACACACTCTTCTGCTGCCAGCCTCTGGTAAAGTGCTACCAAAACCAGTATAGACAGCTACATCATGTGTGACAACCCCAGCAGATTCATCTTTCTTTTCTGTTTGTGTTTTTCTTCCACGGCGGAGATGGCCCACTCTAATTACGGAAGGAGACACACCGGTGCACCTCAGAGCAGATCCGCTGACATTTGTTTCTGATTGCAAAATAAATAGTTTGTTTTGGGTTTTTTTTTACGACCCTGTCACACTCTTCGGTCTTGTTAGAATCCAGAAGTCACATTTTGTATACTCTAAATACATTGTTAGTATGCTGTTAATACATTGGCCATTTCTGTGTTATGACGTTGACCAACAGTGTTCAAATATGTTGGTCATGAATACCATTTTCCAGGTAGTATAAGTTACATAAGGTGAGACATGGCCTCTTTTTCAAAGATGCATCTTGTTGAAAGGCTGTCCTACACTATGGAAAGTGGCACTAATGGAAATGACTGATGAAAGACGTCATCCTCCTACCTACTGATGCAAAGCATTCTGGGCAGGTATCAGAGTGTCTGTGAAGATTCTCATTCATCCAGGTCATGGTAGTCAATATGCAACTGGACTTCTTTTTGGAGCTTGAAGATGTTTCACCTTTCATCCAAAAGGCTTCTTCAGTTCTGATCTGATGGTAGAGAATCAGGAGGTATATCTTAGGACCACTGTGGGTGGAGCTGTGATCTGTACACCACATGCCTGATCATGTGACCATGGGTCACATGGGTCACCCATTAACAGAAGTTAATGTGTGAATTGGAGTGAGTCATTATGATCACAGAATCTAGAGACTGTGAACTGCTCTGATGGTGAAGAGCAGTTAATCCTCCTGGTATGGGATCTTAAGCCATAATGGTATGTAGCACATATATGATTACACAAATCCTTTCCTCTGTTCAAAGTTAGTTGTTCCAGATGGACATAAATGGCCTTCCTTACTCCTCTCTCAAACCACTTGTTTTCCTTGTCCAAAATTGTGCACGTCAGCCTCTTCAAAGGGGTGTCCCTTCTCCTTTAGATGCAGATGTACTGCTGAATGAATCCTGTCCTGTGATGGGCAATGCATCTGTCAAGTGGTTGCTTAGTTTCTCAAACTAGGTAACTACGCTTAGTTTCTCCATGTAGTTTTCAGAGATTCCTCCGTCCTCAGTTATCTATCAAGCAATGCTTTAATCTGGGAATCACCATAGTAACGTACTACAGGCAAACATCATGCAGTGTCACCAAAACAGTTTTGTTGATTTTAATAGCATTTTTGTGGTCCCATTTGAGAGATTAAAAGCCCCCTCATATCAGCATTTTCCTTTAGTAAAACAACTTCAGTATTTAGCATCGTTTTCAATAACTATCATAACTGTTTTGATGCTAAATGGACTTAACATACAGTAGCTAACACTAAGCTAAAATACCACAAACAGCGAGTCACAGACAAGAGTCAAACACCTTGTCAACATCGCCCCCTGAAAATAACCATTGCTGGTTCCTATTCTTTAGCTTGAAAACATACCTACATCATGTACTGGGCTGTGGTGGTGTAGTGGTTAAGGAACCTGGCTAGCATGCTAGTAGCCTGGAAAATCCCAGCTGCCACCATTGTGCCCTTCAGCAAGGTGCTCTAAGGAAGACTGGCCCCGAAATCATTGATAGTTGACAAATGTAAGTTTCTTTGGATAAAAAGCTTTGGCTATTGATGCTAAATGCATAAATGTAAATGCAATGTGCTGGTGTCAAATACAAACATTTGGTTACAACAGCGACAAAAAACACAGCTGCATAAGAGGCTTTGAAATGAGCTCAAATTCAGATTCAAATTTCCCATCCACTGACTCAAGCCAAACCATCCAAAGCTGGTTGCACTGATCCTGCCATGATCGCACTGCCAGCATCTCACCACAGATTTCCCCTGAGCCTGTTGCGCCTGCTTATTCCTTTTTCTCTGGTTAGCTCCAGAGACAAGGATGAATTTTTCACTTCATTTCTGTGCCGTGTTTAATTAGTCTTTTGATCAATCTGCAAATGCTTAAAGGTACTTCCTTGCCATATGCCAACAGTTCCCTCATACACCCGGTCCCAGCACTTACTCAACACCTAACAGATGCCAAGCTGTGTTGTATGAAGGTATGATTACAGAGATGGCTCTCTGCAGTGTGGTTTATAGGTAGACCAGATTAATGTCAGCATTACTGGTAACTGCTGTGACAAAGCTGATAATGTTTAACATCCTAATTGCTGGCCAGCAAATTATAGAGTGTTATACCAAGATTACGGTTTATTACCGTATTCTATAGGATGTCACTACAACTTGCTAACAATCTTGATAATGATCTCTATTACCAATAATGATAACGTGAATGTAAGACTGGATATTTTTACAATGTGGTTATAACAATGGCAGTGAACTGACTGTGAGGCATGACTTAATTACATGTTACACCCTATTTTGTGTGTGTGTGTGTGTGTGTGTTTATGTTTGTAACTGAGCAAATGTGAACATGTCTGTGGGGGCAGGATTACAGAGTGAGTTCAAATAAGTGAGAGAGAGAGAGAGAGAGAGAGAGAGAGAGAGAGAGAGTGTGTGTGAATGTGTATGTGTGTGTGTGTGTTGAAGGTGGGGGGGGGGGGGGGGGAGTGCATACGGACAGAGAACATACATTTGTGTGCAACACACACATCCTCTCTCACCCGCCAACTCAACACACCTTTGACAGTCAAGTTTAGATTATATATATATATATATATATATATATATATATATACACACATAATTGAAAAAGCAAAAACATATTCACACACATGACACAAACTGTACAAACATACCATGTGTTCACAATCAGATTACAAATTAACACACACACACACACACACACACACACACACACACACACACACACACAGCTGTTGTGTGTTAATGGAATTCTAGTCCAGTGGGCAAGTAGAGTCTGAGACTGACTCCCATTTTCATGCAGTGATAGCCTGACAGCACCACAACAAACAACAAACAAACAAACAACAAACAAACAACAACAACCAAGCAACTCACTGGAGACAGACTAAGGACTTTACACAGGAGAGGAGATACGTAAACAAGACAGTACAATATATACACAGATCTTCTAGACACTAACCCACATATGCATGTAAACACACACACACACACACACACACACACACAGAACACACTTACACATCCTACGCCTGCATTTACAGACACTCACAGACACCAGTATTAATAAACTTGCCCACACACTTTGCCTTGTTGATGCCTGCTTTTCCTGTCCATTAATTTCTCCTCAGACACACGTGTGCGCACACACACACACACACACACAGGTGATATGAGAAGAGATATATATATAGTACCACTGTATATACACACAGTGGTGATATGAGAAGAATGCGCTCACAACCACCTGTAAAATAACAGGAAATGAGGAAACCAAAAGAACAGCAAGAACAAGCAAACACACACACTCACACACACACACACACACACACACACACACACACACACACACACACACACACACACACGACAGATAATGAAAACATAGATACAGCTTACTCTGTTCTTGGCCAATCCATCAGTAAATCCTTGTGGAATATTGAGATTTTTCTCCTTTATAATATGATGGTTTTCATCACAGCTCAATACAGATGTGATCCTCATCCACTGAGTAATGCTGAAGCATATATATATATATATATACTGAAATATACTATATATAATATACATATATACTGAAACAGTATAACCTGAGTTCACAGCTTTGAGAAGGAAAAGTGCCTTTGAAAGCTGCTAAAAAACCAACTCTGATCGCTCATCTCAAAGCAAATTTGAAAGAGATTAAATAAAAAACAAAATAATTCATGGCTGATCATAGCTGGCAACCAAATTAAAAGAAAACTCTCCACTGACTTGACCAATTAATTTTCTAATCAATCAGGTCAGCAATCAATCACCAAACCAGGAAGTCAATAAGCTATTTGTTTTGTTCTTCTGGTTGTCCACTCATTCAGCATCTATCAAAACACATCGTCTGTTGGAGCGCTAACAGTTAGCTCTCTTCAAAACACTCTTTTCCCCTATCATTTTAGCTCTCTCTCTCTCTGTTACACACACACACACACACACACATACACACACACACAGAGTGAGATACACTCACTCCAACACCTGCCTAATTTTGAGAGTATTGCTTCGCAGCCTGTGTGCTAGCTTTTGTAATTGCCAATTACAGCCCGATTCCCTCAAGCAGAATTTGCCACCTCTCACTGGGTAGTATTTATAGAGAGTTAAGTGCACTCTGTTACTATATAAATGCCAGATGAGATTAATTACTAAAATATTCTTTTAATCAAAGACTGCCTTCCAAGCTTCTCCCTAACACACTCTCTCTCACTCTCTATCTTTCTCTCTCTCTCTCACACACACACACACACACATACACACACACAAACACACACAAACACACCAAATCTATGTCGCATCTCTGTAAATGATACCAGATTGGTGCTAAGTCTGTACCATATTAGCTGGGAATCCTTGTATACCAACTGATCCATTGTAAATCCACATCCACATCCAAGTGCCAAATCTATGCCAGATTCCTGTAGCATTCTTACCAAACTTGTGCCAAGATAGTCATGGGCAGTGCCAGACCACAAGCCAGGAAAACTGGACACCAGATCACGTCTTTGTTTAATCAAGTCAAGTCAAGTGGGTTTTTATTGTCATTTCAACAACTGTATATAGTGAGACGAAACAATGTCTCACCATGGATTCAAGTAGTGCTAATAGTATTTGAGACAGGATACATTTAGTGCAAGTATGTTACATTTAGTGCACATACATTATAAATATACATAAAATGTGACAGACAACAGACAACAAGACAGGGCATAAGTAGACTTGTAACAGAGCACTGATTGTTGTACGACAGGTTCACAGTGGGGTGGAGGTAGAATATAGAGTATTTAGCAGCATAGAAAGAGTGTAGGTGTGCATTAAATTCATTGTGAGTAATATGATATATTATATGTTATTCTTAGACACAACTGACTGAACATTTTTCCAAGACACAGCTGACCTCAGCTTGATGTGAGATTCTGACCATTTTATTCAATGCCTTATTTCATTGCCTGTGAAATAGCCCTCCTGTCTAATTAAAGTTCAAGTTGAGATCTTAAAATTCTTATCTGTTGTCATTGGTCCTTATTGGTTCAGCAGGGGGTTTAGGAGAAACAGGTGAGATCTCAACGAGAGCTGATTTACTTTGTGTGAAATAAAGGCAACACTTTGAACACAAGAACATTTACTCCTAGATAACACTGCTGGGACCATCCATGCTACATTTGAGACAAATCCATTCCAAATTCCTTCCTTATCAGTGTGCAGGTCTACAAACGGCCACACTCCTCCCGTCTGCCTGTGCAGGTGTGCAAACAGCATCACTGTGTTTATTTCTGCCTGCACTGTAACCTTGCTGTGAAGAAAGTTAACATCACTACAACTCCTGACAGATGTGAGATTACCCTTAAACTGCACTAGATGAAGGCTGCACAATGGCTGTTTCTGTTTGGAGATGCAGATGAGCAACACAGATACAGTCAGACCCTTACGTGGTCTATGGCTTGGAAATTCATGCAAATGAATTCCACCTAGTGCTATATCTGAATACCATTACCTCTAGTAATAGCCTACACCTACCTCCAGTATATTATTATTATTTATTCTTATTAATATTATTATTATTATTATTATTATTATTGTTATTATTATTATTAGTGTTATTATTAACAACAATAATTATAGTAGTAATAACAATGAAGTATGAACCCACATATGGAAATGTATTAATTGTTTTACAAATTATATACAGGGACTATGGTCTCACATTAATGTAAGGGGACATAAAATCATTTGCTTTCAACAGGACCATAGGTCTATATATGAGGAGAACTCTGATGTGAACATATAGTCTGGGGTGGGTATATATAATATATTCTGTATATATATAGTATGTGGTTGGGTGTACTATGCGATGACTGTCAGGGATTATACAAATTATATATAGGGACTTTTAATTGGCTTAAAATATTCTATGGAACATATAGGCCGAAAGTATGTGGGTGGATATATATATTAAATAGAAAGCACATATCCAGTATAAAGTGTGGGTGGATGTCCAGTCAGTGTGATGACTGAGTAGAGTAGTCCAGTGTCTGTGTGTGAGCTGAACTCAGGTGTGTAGTCTGCCTCAGGTAATACCTGCTGTTGCCCCCCTTTGCTCTTCCATTAAGCAAAGCCTGGGGTGGGACAGCATTTCAGACAAATAAATACGATAGAAAAAGAGGAGAAATAAAATGCTCATGAATTTAGCGGCAGGACTGCGGGCCTTCAGGGGAAGCCAAGTAATCCTTTAACAAAATTCATTGGCTTCATTGGCTCCCCGTGATGCGCACCCGGACAGAAGTGTTGTCCTCCGTTCAGCCGGCGAGGAGAGGAGAGGCGAAGAGAGGAGAGGAGAGGAGAGACCTTCGAGTTGTTTGCCTCGGCTGTAATAACCAGCGATTGTCTCTGTGCGCACACAGAGAAGCGCAGCAGTGACTTAGACTCAGTAGGCATGTGGAAGCAATTGTGTTTGAGTTGAAAATGAAACAGCTGCAGGAAGGTCGGAGGAAGGGGGATAGGACGGGGTTAAGGTGTTTGGGGGAAAAGGTGGAGGTGGGTGTGGTTGTGGTTGTGTGTGTGGTTGTGTTAAGGTTTTTATGTGTCCTGGGTACTTGTAAAATGACATGTCTGTCCGCTGGCATTAACCTGTCTTGTGCTCTGCTCGAGAAAGGACATAATTCTAGGGCACAGTCAGGGAGTCAGTCTCTTCTGGTTGGAACCTGGCCCAGACATGGTGGAATCTGTTTCACTTATGAGCCGGATCTGGGCCGGGCACATAGATGACCCAGCGCATGCCAGCTGTTGTCCGGCAGTCAGGCTGGAGAGGACTAGAGAACCCCAGGAGCATGATGGGTAAAACCGCAGAGAGGAGATCCACAGGAGGCGATGGTGAAGTATGAGGCAAGGAAGGGAAGGAAGTAGGAAGGGTGTGTGTGTGTGTGTGTGTGAGCGGAGGGAGGGTGTGTGTGTGTGTGTGCACATTTGTGGGGTGGGGGTTGCATCAAACAGCACACAGCATGAGCCTGTCTCGGTCACAGTGCTCTCTTGGAAAAAAAAAAAACGTTCTATCGGGGCAGAATAATGAACCATTAACAAGCCATTAACAATGCAGCCCAGAAAAATGAGCCACTTAGCCGCCACAGTAAATCCTCCCGAGTTTGTCCTCTCAGATCATTTTTTGGAAATAACTAAAGAGCAAACGGCCAACGAGTAGAAACAAACGGCTGAGGGAGACAGACAGCTTGACACCGGCCCGGCTGTGAAGAATACATTTGGACTGCTGAAGCTGCTCTCACACAGATTCACAGATTTGAATTAATCGCCTTCTGAGTTAGTGAACAAACGAACAAACGAGCGAATGAGTAAGTGAGTGAGCAAACGGATGAAACGAAATGAAACGAATGAAAGGGCAAGACATGTAGCGAGCGAAAATCACAAGTTATTGCAAAAGGCGTGACCGCCCGTCGCTATCAGCATAATGACAGCTAACCTACAAATAACTTGGATCCGTGGCCCACCCAATTAACACTCAGCGGTGGTGTGATGCGCCCACAGCTGTGGGTCGAAACAGTTCATGTAGTGCGTATGTGCGGGGGCTCAGTCCCAGCATTGTCATGTTGTTAGCGTAGTGCTGGTAGGAGCGCTGTGTGTTCACAGCCTGCCACCCACCCAAAAACGCATTCTGTTGTATACCTGAATGGATCCAGTTGATACTTCAGTTGATGTTACACCACACACTAATGCGCTGATTTCTGGCAAAAGTGCGGTCGTGCTTTTAATATCTTCGGGCTGTTTGAGTTTGCTGGTGCGCCGTATGTTCACAGCACGACACCTGCTTGACAACAGGAGGCTGGAGAATACACCAAGATGGGCAGTTGACAGACTGTATCCATCTTGGCACACAACTGGCACTTTTTATACGACTCTCCAGAACGCTGTGGGAGGTTCAGTTCACTTTGAATGGGCCTTGCCAATGTTCGGAGGTCAGTTATTTCTGGATAATGACCACTGTGAGAGTATAATGACCGTTGTCAATGGCAACGGCTTTTTGGCTTCAGATTCACATATTTACATATATTCCGAGGTCCTGTCGGGACTTATTTTCCCACAATGACTGCTGGATAATACATTATCCCTCACATGTATTTTGTGTCACTCTGTTACTGAACTGCCATGCTACCTGCATACTACATAATGATTATATACTGATCTATATACTTATCTGAAAGGTGGTTGCTTCCAGAGGAATGGGAGCAGTTTGTAGTATGGTATTCTGGAATCAGTCACCCTCTTCAAGGTACTATGAGCAATTCGAAGCGATCAGTGACCTGTAACACTTTTTGTCACATTCAGCAAATACCCCTCATGATCCATTTGCTCTTTCTGTCATTCCTTGAGTAGCCTGACCAAAAATTGGTTTGGGTATCTTGTAGACAGGCCTTGTTCAGTGAACTGGAACCAAACAAAGTAGGCAATCTGTTTCCCTTTAACAGTAAAGCACTGTGCTGAGTTTCACAGTGATCACTGAGAGAAAGGGGTGAAGCTTCTTTGAACAACTGCACCATCCAAACATAAATACATAAACACATTGTGATCTAACATAGCTTACACCACCTTTAACATTCCTGTTGTGTTGTTGTAGAATAACCAGGAAATCCAGATGTACTGCTAGTAAATTTGAATTTGATCTGCAGTTTCATCTCATTAGCTATGCCCCTAAATCCCAGGCACCAATCACATCAGACTCACAGCTCATTAGGTATGCCCCTAAATCCAAGGCACGAATTGCATCAGACATACAGCTCATTAGCTATGCCTTTAAATCCAAGGCACCAATCACATCAGTCTCAGAGTCATGTAGAGAGTCTCTGGTCACGCTTAACATGATGACAAGACAGCAGCACCACTGAAACAGTTATGGCACACAACTAAGATGCTCTCATTGGTTGCTGCACTACCCAATTGTTACAGAGACATTTTGATATGCATCCGTTGGTGCTGCCCCTTGGATATGAGAGGTCTAGCACTTATTGCCCAGACCAACTTCCTCCTGGATGGGGCTCAGGTTCCCAGGCTAGTTGTATTGTGGAATAGAAATAATTCTTGTGATTAAACTGAACCCAATTACATCAAGTCATTTTGTTGAAGACCTTAACCAGTACCGTTAATGGACAGCAGCACATACATCTCAACACTGATAGTTTTTTAGCATCAATAAATAAAGAAGTTGTGAAATGTTGTAAGGTAAAGCCAAAGTCAAATGGTCTTGGTGGAGGAGAGGTGACGTCGCTCGACTGACAGTCATGTGACCTGGGTTTGATTCCCGAACTCCACGTTGCCAGTCAGTATTGCTCTGGATTAAAGAGTCTGCTAAATACTAGTCAACTTTACTCTGAAATGTTCTGATTTGGATTTTTGTACCATATAAGCATATATATGTAAAAGACAAAAGATAAAAGGCTATATACTGTACAAATAAAATAATTACTAATTACACTGTATAAAAAGGAATGCTATTTAATTCAAGATTAATTAATTGTGTCCATTGCGTGTCTGTGTTTCTTGCGTTTTCAGATTGTGTACTTCTCACTCTGCAGTGACCTCAGTGCTTCCGTAACCTCCAGTGCAGTTTGAAGAGAACCTCAACATCGCCCCCACTCTCACTTCAGCAGCAGCCATTCTGGCCCAGCTGTGGGCCAGCGCTGGCACCGATCAGGGCCAGTCCATCTCTAGGAAAATGTAGTTTCCTCAGGGGCACTTCTGGCTGGGAGTCACACAGCAGGGAGCTGAAGAGTGACGGGCTCCCTTGAAGGGTGAAGGAGACGCGGCCTCGCCGGCTTGGCACGCCCCACGCTCCACTCCGCTCACCACCGTCTCCTCTCTGCACCCACCCTCTCTCCGACTGACAGCTCTGACACAGCCTCATCGGACTCAAATTTTACACTCTATTTGTGTCGAAACACTCCAGCGCGCCCGTAAATAGCCAATTATTTTTTCCCCGGGCGCGCACTGCCAAGAGAACGCACTGACAGCTGCGTGGAATTTATCAGTGGGCATTAGCGGGCAAATGCCTGCCTGCCCTTAACACAGAGACACCGAGTGGTCATTGCCTGTCATTTCCTAAAGCAGTAATGGGCCACGATCCTTCCGCCTAGCGCTTCGCTTTCCCCGACATCGGTTGACTCAGTAAAGGACAATCTAAGGAGCTCATCTTCCGTTGCTATGTGCTTTAATCTGGCAGTAAGATAATGCATGGGTGGGTGGAGGTGGGGGTGAGTTGGCATATGTCGGACAGCTGGGGTCCACCCCATGGGGTCTTTGTTTTGGGGGGAAATGGGCCACTGGGGAGGAAGAGGGCTTTGGGGTGGGGTAATACTTAACCCCACACTAAGCCTGCATTAGTAACTAAACCCTATCAGAGTAGAGATCGTCCATGCACACACGCACACGCACAGACACACACAAACACACACACACATGTGCAAATGCATGCACATACTCACACACACACACACACACACACACACACACACACACACACGCACACGCACACACTCACGCATACTCACTCACACACACACACACACACACACACACACACACACACACACACACAGATACACACACACACACACACACATACACTCATCATGCAAGCTAACACATACACATGAAGGGATGGACATGAGTCCTCACACACGCACACACACAGACATATTGACACACATACACCTCTGTTTTTATGCCTCGTCATTTGTAGAGATGAGGATTCCGAAAGGAGGACTAAAGCGGATTAAACCTCAGATACATATGAGCCCCACCCCCTCCATCTCTCTCTCTCTCTCCCTGTGTCTCTCTCTCTTATACTATCTGTGTGTTTAGCTGTGAGTGTGTGTTTTTAATAATGATAATGGGGATTTAACAAGCCTTCTCAGAGGTGTTGCACCAGGCATATCACTCTCCTGACCTGCATTTTACCCAATAGGCCAGGTCACCATGAGCGGAGGTCAGATCTATGGGGTCAGTTCCCGCTCTTGATCAGCGATGGAGGATTCTGTCCTCAACACTCTCACTGGCTACAGGGTGCAGCAGTACACTTCAGTATATATAAATATATATATCATCTTGTCTATGATCTAAGTATTTCCTCAGATGTTATATTCATGATTCATGGCGTATGAAATAGTCATTAGGAGATGATCGTTTGCAGAGGCAGCAAAACGAAAAAGCTAAATGTTCTCTGTCAGATTTACTGCAGAACAGGGAAATAAACACTTCTGAAGGCAGCAAGGTTTTGGTGCTAGGTGTTCAGAGCAGAGCAGAGCTGGCCTCTTCGGTCGAGGGGGAATCTTAAACTGGCCCTTATCAGGGCCTCGTTTGGCTCTGATCTGGCCTTGATCAGATGTACAAACTGTGGCATTTGAGACTTTGTGACTTTGCATTCAAACTAGTTCAAACAGTGGCCAGTGGGTTGCATTTACTGAAGCACTAGTGTAATAGGTAGAGTTAGAGGTTATTACACCTTTACAACAATACATTAAGCTTCATCCCAATGGATTGTCATATTATACCATTACAGGTTTGTCACTGTAGTATAATACCTTCATAAAAGACATGGTTCAACAAAGCAGAACAGAAGAAGAAGATTTAAGCCACAATTAAATTCAATCCAAGAAGCTTCAATTTACTTTTCTTTTCATTATTATGACTGGCTTTGTTATATTGGTTACAGATTAACGGCTTGTCATGTAAAAGGTGCAGCCTATGTGCTGTCAAAGTGTTGTGCAAATCTCTGGAGTGTGATTCATGTGCAGCTACTGTCTTTTATTCTGTTGTTGTCGTTGTTTTTTTCCCTTCACCCCTCACAAGCAAGAAGGCTAAGCTTTGATGAAGGGCTGCTTCGCTTGGCTGACAGCCGACTACACACACACACACACACACACACACACACACAAACACACACACACACACAAACACACACATTGCTACCCCGCCAAGCGTGAAACCTCACAATCACAAGCCTCACATTTCAAGGAAGGTGACAAGTTCATAAACACTCGCTCTGTATGTCTTAATGTTGCGCTTGTTAACAGACCTCCCTTTGCTCGCTCTCTCTCTCTCCCTCTCTCTCCCTCTCTCTCTCTCTCCCTTCGCTCTCTCTCTCTCTCCCTCACTCCCTTCCTTTGTTGCTGCTGCAGTGCTGTTGTCTCTGGGCTGCCCGTTCGTCTGAGAGCAAATAGGCTCAGCAGTCCAGCAGGTCTGCTTTTGGGGCACCTGTAAACCCCTGACTTTGACCTCATCAGTGTTCGGCTGTGAACAGGGCTGTAGTGGGCGTTGGATGGACCCCCCCCGCCCCTTTCTTGCAATAGATCGTTTCTTCATTTTAATAAGGCGTTGTGTGCCAACAAATGCACATGTCAAGCAAACCTCTCCAAATACACCCTCTATTGTCATAAACAAATGCAAATTAACATCGTAGGATGATCATAATTATGCAGTGATGCTGGCATAGGTTTCGGAGGTGCTTGTGGCTTTCTTTTAGCAATTAGGCCTGCATCAATAAAATCGTATAACCCCACTAAAATATTCCCATCACACCTCTGGCTGTGAGGTTGGTGGATGACAAAGATTGAGACGGGAAGAAATTTTCTCTTACCATGGAATCACAATATAGAATATGAGCAAACCTATGTAATAACATTCTATTATATAATTTATGTATGTCATATATAATATATTATATTATATATAAATAAACATTAATATCACACAAATACCTGACATTTTACTGCCGTTATGGAGGTGTCTATTTTTTATATCTCAAAGTGATGTATCTCACATATGGCCATTTACTTTTTCTGCAAGTAGCCAGAATGGGCTTCCATAGGAACATGATTTGACTATAGGGATTTTTCTTTATTTCTTTCTATATATACTATTCACAGGGATGAGTGTCTGCAATGGCCGGCCTGCCTGCCTGTGTAATTAGTGTTGGCCCCTGGAAGGACTTGCCTCCACCGTCAGGGCCCTGTGAATCTCTGAGACAGCCTGAGCATCTAATTTAGTAGCCGGCACTAAACCCTCTGGAAGGACATACCCCTCTAGAAGAAAATAAAACATCTTTCACCCGCCTGCCCACTTTCTAACAAACACACAAAACACACACACACAAAAACACACACAAACACACACACACACACACCCCAGGGCAAAGTGACATGGCAAGAGTCTTGCCTTGTTAAATGGTCCGCGCAAAGCAAGTGTGTGGGGGTGTGAACAAGCTCCCCTCTGTGCTTAAAATCACCTCCAATTTCTATGCTACATGAGAGAGTGGTGCTCAGAGGTCTGATAGAAGACTTCCCCAGCACACTCAGCCTTCCATTTACAGAGCACAGCCAAGGTTCACAGTGCTACTCTTGACCCATTCATCCATTTACACCAAGTATAACTTTCTGATCTCATGAGCAAATAAAGTAAATATTTGTATGTCTTTCTTCATTACTGTTGCTCTGAATAATTGTTCTTCAACATAAATGATGTCTTCTAGGTAAATAAATGTTGTATGACAATAAAATATATCTTCTCTTGTCTTACAATAGTGAAATATAGTGTGCTAATGTCTGGGAAACTATGCAAGGGGAACGGCAGAATACTGGGTCAGGAAAAAGCTGCTTCAGCTTTTTGAAGGTGATCCGTTTCCGCACGGCTACGTTTATTTTCTAGGAACTGGGCTGCCTTGTTAAGATTAGTGTGAATCAGTGTCAGATACGCAGCTTTTATTTTCAAACGGTAATAAATAATTCAGCTGTATAAGAACACACATGCGTGCAGGCATATCCATGAGCATATGGTAGGCTGAAAGACTTTATTGATCACACCTGTTTTATTTGTATGATAAATTATAGCATTTCGAGGTATATAAAATGTATATACGGTAAATGTCTTTTCAAATAGTTGTTAGTGTCTATTGGAATAACATTAAAATTTATATACAGATACTGCAGCCAACCCCCCCCCCCACCCCCCACCCCAAAAACACAGTATCGAAATATTCTCCCCAGGCTGCTCCTGTGATCCCGGCCAATAGAAGCGCGGGACTCGAGAATGCAGTGCCGCGATACAGCAGGTGGGAGTAGACGCGCTCAGTTCAGCACAAGGCACACACAGACGCTCCAGCTCCTCCACGTCGCTCCTTGTGCCGTACTGTGGGGTCTGGGACTCAGCCCCGGGCTTCGAAATCTGAGCAGTTAGCCGCTTTTCGCGTCTCAGACGAGCCACAGAGAGGAAGGCTTATCTTTCCGCCCGGCGCCAGAGCTCTTCAGCTTCAACGAGGGCACGCGCGTCTCGAGTACCTAAAGCGCGCCAGGAGTGGCACCACAGTCTGTGCGTGCGAGTGGGATTCTTAGACCCTAAATCCTTAATCTAATATGTAAACATCTCTCTCTCTCTCTCTTCCTCTCTCTCTCTCTCTCTGTGTGTCTCTCTGACACTTACAAGGCGCAGGGAGTACTATATCTTGCTGAGGAGTACTGACAAATCATCGGACCGTTTGTGGCGTTTTCTCTTCAAAGCTCCACGGAAATTTCAATTGAAACAATCTATTTTTCTTTCGGAGCGAGGTCCCATAAGTATGTATGCAAAATGTATTCTGCTCTGCTAAATTTCCAAGCGGACCTAGCGTAGGCATCTAGAGGTAGAGCAGTAGCCTTCTTCTTTAGTTTTAGCAATTCTTTCTTGGTTCAGTGTTAATGGAGCAAGTAATTTAAGAGTGCTGACTGATCCTTTCTATTCTCTCGCCCATGACACCAACTCTTGGATTTTAAGATTTCCGGAGAATGGTAAATGACCGCTGGAAAATCATGAACAGCGTTTCAGAACTCGAAGATGGACAGCAACATAAAGCACAGGTAAGGCACCGTGTCTGTGTGCTGTAGGTGTGTGAATGTATGTGATTCTTACGGTGCAGCGCTGCGCCTGTTTACAGGCAACATACTTCGGTAGAAATCCTGAGCAGAT
>PYXC01000181.1:307500-317500 GCA_015244755.2 Tenualosa ilisha | reverse complement strand
GAGGGGAGACAAGTTAGCCTGTATGGATCTGACGCTGCAAAAGCAGACGGTCATTAACGGGTTGGCTGCCACCCAGCTTCACACACACACACACACACACACACACACACACACCTTTTCATGCACACAATCTGTCTTTCTCTTACACACACACACACACACACACACACACACACACACACACAAAAGCTCGCAAAGCATCTCTTTGTCACACAGATTTGCCAAATCTCTCTCTCTCCCTCTCTTTCTATATCTTCTGTTTCTTTCTCTCTCTCTCTCCCTCTTTCCTCGCTTGCACACACACACACACACACACACACACACACATACTGAGACACACACACTCAAACACACATACTCACACTGGCAGCACAGCTGCAGAGAACTGACTCCAGAACACTGCAGAAAATGCAGCAGAACGCTCAGAATTTTAATGATCTCTGAGGCAAATTCTCTCTTTATTGGATAGGCCACCCCCCCCCCTTCCACACACACACACACACACACACCACACACACACACACACACACACACTCCCACGTTTATGCACTCTCACCCTCCTCCGACCCCCTTCCTTCCTCCCAAAAAGTTTGGACAAGAAAAGTGAGGCATTAAATGCTCTGGATGTGCAAAGCTGCACGATCTCAAATCCACATGCAGGGTCTCAGAGCTCCCTGGATTGGCTGGGGCCTGCCTGCCTGCCTGCCTGCTGCCTGTCTGCCTGCCTGCCTGCCTGACTGTCTGACGTCTGTGAGCCACTGCTGAAAGTAGGAAGCCATGTGGAGGGTCTTATTCAGCTCCTACTCCCTCTGTAATCTCCCAACGGCTGTTTCAATTTACATTCATGGAGGGTGGGGTGGGATGGGGGGTGGGGTTGGGGGGACGGCTCTCACTTTGGGAGGGCAAACTAATCAGGCATCGCCAGCAAACCGCTTCATTTCCGGAGACTTCCGTCAGAGAATCAGAGAGGACGGTTAGTTCCTCACAAAGCTGGATTAAGATGCTGGAGGGGAGAGAGAGAGGGCCAGAAAGATAGCGAGAACGAAAGAGAGAGAAAGATAAGCAGAGAAAGAGAAAATGAGAGAATTAGAAGAAGATGTGCAGAGAGAGAGAAAGAGAGCTGAGTGGTGCTATTCTGTTCATTGTCCTCAGCCACCCCCTGGTCTTTGTAGTGAAAGGGAGACAGACAAAGAGAGAGAGAAAGAAAGATAGAGAAAGGCTGGCCAGTGAAAGAGAGACAAAAAGATGGAAATGACCAGTGAATGACAGAATGAAGAGAGAGAGAGAGAGAGAAATGAGAAAAGGAGAGAGAGAACAGAGGGAGAGAAATGGCCAGTGAAACATAGTGGGAAAGAGAGAGAGAGAGAAATGAGAAAAGGAGAGAGACAGAGGGAGAGAAATGGCCAGTGAAAAATAGTGGGAAAGAGAGAAAGAGAGAAATGAGAAAAGAAGAGAGAGAGAGCTGCTGTTCTGTTTCTGTCCACCTCCAGCCCCTGGTTGAGCAGGAGAGCCTGAGAGAGCAGCACTGGTGCCAGAATTAGCACAGTGACACAGATACAGACAGCAGCTCCACTGGAGGAAGGAGACTCACAGGGAGTCACTGCTTCTCCTCTCTTCTCCCCTCTCCTCCTCTCTACCCTGCAGCTCCACAGGAGGAAGGAGACTCACAGGGAGTCACTGCTCCTCCTCTCTTCTCCCCTCTCCTCCTCTCTACCCTGCAGCTCCACAGGAGGAAGGAGACTCACAGGAGTCACTGCTCTCCTCCTCTCTCTACCTGCAGCTCCACGGAGAGGAGACTCACAGGGAGTCACTGCTCCTCCTCTCTTCTCCCCTCTCCTCCTCTCTACCCTGCAGCACCATAAGGAGACACACAAGGAGTCACTGCTCCTCCTCTCCTCTTCCCTCACCTCCTCCTCTCTACCCCACCAGCTCCACATGCATAAGGAGACATTCAGGAGGTCAGTGCTCCTCCCCTTACCTCCTGCCTCCTCCCTGGCTCTCCCCTCCCATGCTCCAGAGGGGCAGGATGCGGTAGAGATGCCCTAGGGCTCTTCAGCTGTGGAGGTGGGGCCATGGAGCCACAACACTGAGGTCTGGGAGTCGCTGTTCCATGCAGTGACACCTGGTGCTACCGCCTCAGGCTCGTCAGTCACAGAGCAGACGGGATTAGATGCCAAGGCATGACATGAGGGAGATGTTGGAGCCACCCAGGTTGGCTTTAATCACATCAGCCGTGGTTAAGGGCTGTGAGGCTAACCTAGTGCCAACACCAGCAGGCAGGTGGAATAGCCATCTGATCTGGCTTCCAGGAAAACTATTAGCCACACTCCAACTCCCAGAAGCCTCCCTGTCAGAAGCTGTTGCTTTTGATTGGTCCAATTGCCTGACATGTCATCCAGTTCCACTAAAGTGGCACTGATGTTCTAATTGGTCAGAGTGCTCACCAGAGCAGGGAGGGGTTCCAGAAGCAGCAGTGGTTCTCAAACTTCCACATTCCACACTGAGGAGTCTGGGGACTTTTCAGACCCTTTAAGACCTTTTTCCCGCTCAAAATGATGACATTAAAACATTACTGTTGTTCACCCGCTCAAATGATGACATAAAATACTGTTGTTCACCTCAAAATGATGACATTAAAACATTACTGTTGTTCACTCAATCCAGATTGCACTCAACCCCTCTCACTCTCGCCTGCGTCTGATCTGTTTTTCATTTTTGAAAATGATTACATTAAAACATTACTTTTGTTCACTGCATCCAGATTGTTTTTCATTTTTATGTAGGGCCATTGATGACACTGGGTCCTTTATTATTATTATTATTATTATTATTATTATTATTATTATTATTATCTGACAATAAGATTTTTAATGTCTTTAAAGAAAGATATTGCTAAAGGAGGGAATCAAAGGGTCCCGTATCTCCCCGTTTATCGTGTGTCCTCCCGTCATGTCTCGAGTGGAGCCAACAGTGACACCAGCTGGACCTCCCCTCCTCGTTGGCCAGAAGTGTGTCCGCTTACGTGACCAAGTAGCGTTAAAGTCACACTGCTGGGGCGTCTCGTCCTCGGGCCAAAACTTGCTGCTCTGAGTTCAGCTCTCGAGGCTAGTGACTGCGTGAAAAACTTGCAATGTCACCCACCCCAGTGAGAGAGTGTGTATGTGTGTGTGAGTGTATGTGTGTTTGTGCGTGTGTGTGTGTGGCCACAGCAGACCGTAAGGTCGGTGGTTACTGCTTTCGCCGCTGCGTAGGGGCTTGATGGCCACCTTAATGTCTTCACCAGTTAATTAGCAGCATGGCCTCATTAGTCCCAACTCCTTGGGGGGACTGTAGAGTGATCACAGAGGTCAAGAGTGTGTGTGTGTGTGTGTGTGTGTGTGTGTCTGTGTGTGTCAGTGGGTGATAAACCCCTGGCAGGGGCAGTGACAGCACTGTGACCCTGTACACACACATACATGCACGCATGTGCATACACATGCACACACACACACACACACCACACACACACACACACACACACCACACTCACACTCACACATACACACACACACACACACACACCACACACACACACCACACACACACACACACACACACCACACTCACACTCACACTCACACATACACACACACACACTCTGTCCTCTACTCCTCCAACCACAGCTATCCAACACTCAAGGAGAGAGTTGAGCCAGAGTGTTGCCTCTCTCTCTCTCCGGCTGGCGTTGATGTTAACACAGCCTGGCATTATGCCCCCTCCATGCCCCGCCGACCTGCCGGCGGGCACACCCTGGCATCTGCTATCCGACAGGGGTGAGAGCTGTGGCACTCCTTAAAACTGGACAAGTGTGTGTATGTGTGTCAGTGTGTGTGTGTGTGTGTGTGTGCGTGTGCATTTGTGCTATCTAATGGGATGCCAACTGAACCGATAGCAGCGGGTATCTGTGCCAGCTGCTGAACTGGCATGGGCTGGAGCTGATGCTGCCACCATCCTCTCGGAGAGGCTGCCAGAGGCACGGGCATCAGAGTGGCATGGGGATTATCAGAAAAGTTACATCATCCGTCTGTGCCAAGTTTATTCCCCCTTCCCCCAGTCACACTGCATTAGCAGTGTACTACATGACAGGCAGACAGACAGGCAGACAGGCAGGCAGACAGACAGACAGACAGAGAGGCAGGCAGGCAGGTAGAAAGACAGGCGGACAGACAGACAAGCAGGCAGATAGGCAGGCAGACAGCTAGGTAGGCTGGCAGATAAATAGACAGGCAGGCAGACAGACAGGCAGGTGGAGTGCATTTCTGACAGGTTCATGACTCAGACATTTTTGTCTGTCTAAAATGGAAAGGAAACAAATGCTTAAGTGTCTTTTTCTATGTTGCTTATATGTCTTAGTGTAGAAAAATAGACATGAGCCGTGTCTGTCAGAGCAGACGGCTGCACATTTATCTTTTGTTCTACATGAAACATCATCCATATTTCCTGGAGTGGATGCTGCGCTCAGAGCACAGTGGCTGGAGTGCAGGCTTGTGCAGATGTTATTAATGATGGGGTGCTCTCAACGTGAGAGAGAGAGAGAAAGAGAGAGAGAGAGAGAGAAGAGTGTGTGTGTTGGGTTTATGTGTATGTAGATGTGTATGTGTGTATTTTTGTTTGTGTGTGTGTGTGTGTGTGTGTGTGCGTAAGTGTGTATGTGTGATTAATGACGGCCCTTCAAGCGAGAAGCAAACTTTATTTTGGCTCATCTTCATGCAACGTGCCTCTCAGCCCTGCGGCTCCAGAACGCTCGAGGAAACACACACACACACACACACACTGCAGGATTTACTAAGGGTCTGCAGGGTTTTGTCTAGGGAATAAAAGACTCCTCTGTTGTACTGATGAAGGACAACAGGAAGTGTGTGCAGACGTGACATGATGACATGTCCACTTAACCGTACTGTGTGAGGGACAACTGCAGGTATGATGTAAATGACGAGTCTGTATTTATGTGTCTGTATTAGCGATGTTGATTGTGTGTGTGTGTGTGTGTGTGTGTGTGTGTGTGTGTGTGTGCCCGCGCGCTAGAGGGGGAGATGGGAGTAAGAGGAATGAGTGAGAGAAGCAAGTTATGCAAGAAAAAGGATGCAAACACACACACACACACACACACACACACAGACAGTGCATTCGCTTGGGAAGTGCCCCTGTGTCAGTTCTCATCAGCATCAACTGTAGGGTGCCATGATTGTGCTCTTGAGCCAAGCATGTCTGTGTCACCTCCTCTCAGCAAGACAGTCTCTCTTTCTCTCTCTCTCTCTCACACACACACACACACACACACACACACACACACACACAAACACACCATTCATGTCCCCCACCTCACACACAAACATACACAGTACATATACTTATATATCTTCACAACCTTCACATATATAAATTGCATGTGCTGAAACATGTGGTGAAACATACACACATGTGTGTGTGTGTGTGGGGTGTGTGTGTGTGTGTGTCCATCTCCGAGTGATGGGGAGTGTGTGCATGGCCTTATTACATCTTACAGTAAACATGCCAGGTCTGCTTCTCCAGCCCTCCCCCCAACCCCCCATTTCTACAGACACACACACCTACACACACACACACACACACACACACACACACCATCTTTGTCAGGTCAGACCCATCAGTTCGTCCAGCAGTCCAGGCGTTAAAAATGCAGCGCACACAGTTCTCCACTTACGCAAGTGCTGCTCCCTCAGTCTCTGGGCAGCCTCCCCTCCTCATGCGCGACGCCTCGCTGAAGGAAATGTTGTTTGCTACACTTTAGAAAATACTTGGCCTTTTTTCTATTTACGTTTTTTTGGCAGTTCTAGTCCTCATTGAATTTTTGGCAGGCAAACCCCTAACAATACCATTTTCCTTGCTTTCACTGCGCACAATAAAAGACTCCCCAACCGAGGGTTGAGAGAGGCTTTATTCTCCCTGCTGACGCCCTCTCCATTACAAGCCCTATACATCTTACTTTGTCATTTGATTCCAAGTCCCTGATAGCACCCCACCCCACCCCCACCACCCACCCACCTTCCCCTCCATCACTCCTTTAAGCACTCAGGGTATTGAGGTGGTGGCAGAGCTGCTGCTTCCTGTCTCTTTTCTCTTTGCTCTCTCTCTCTGTTAGACATGGGCTTCATCCTCATTCAGACACAATGTACCCATTACTGGTGGAGTTCCCCAAGGATCTGTCTTTGATCCCCTTGCTTTTTCTCCTCCACATTGCACATCCACAGGACAATGCAACACAACACAAGAGGTGTGAGCTTCCATTGTTCCTACTGGGTTCAGAGCACTCTGTTGTAATGCTGAATTATTTCTGTTATATTGCTGTTTTAATGAGCCGACAAGATAAATGGCAACTATATAAGGAAGACTTTAGTAGCTTTTCCTCCATTAAATACTGTATGAGCAAAACACTTTAAAGCCACATCCAGTTACACTGGGTTTTTAGATGTGAAACCTTTTTATATGCAACTAAATTGTTTTCACAATCTGAAATGAATAATAATTAACAAACAGCAAATAGTCTTCCTAATGCAACTATAACAATAATGATTTGGGTTCTGAGATCTTACTCTCCATAAAGCTTTCTCCTCATTCATGCTCTTTCTGTTGGTCCTTTGCCCTAGTTTCAGGACTCTTCACCATGGCTTACGTGGAGTGCTTGCCAAGCATTGGATTAAAACTGCACAGACTCTGCACCATGTTATCCGTGTCAGGGTTCACATGACAAGCGACAAGTCTTTTGTAGCCAGGGCACTATCGACCTCCCTCTTTCTCTGGTTGCTCTCTAGAGGCCTTCGCAATTGGCACACAGCAGTGGATGGCACACAGCAGTGGCACACAGCAGTGGATGGCACTGTTTTCTTTTTCTAATACCATTTGTTTGCCACACTTCCCTCGTCCTGTCCCGTCACATCCTTACATCTTTGCTTCTTTCTTTTGTATTGTACTATCTTAAAGCGCCTTTAGGTTTGATAAAGAGGCTGTAGTAATAAAACACTGTGTTCTTATGTCTATTATTATCATCTTAGCCTCAAAGTTGAAGCTCAAACATCCGTTATCTCCTCCTGTATGTGAAATACTGTGATAGTGTGAGGGGGGCTGACAGAGGCTGGATAGAACGGGAGTAAGCGCTGTGGTACAGATTATCACAGACACACACACACACACACACACATCCATACAAATGTGCATTGGAGATGTCAAGGACTTACACATCATCTGTTCCTGGGCTACAGAGACAGGATGAGCATTGACAGTGAATTTCACACCCAGGACACACACACCACACACACACAGTCAGTTGCACATAATACAAATACATAGTGCTTCCACACACTCATATAAACATGGCTCCCCCTCACCACACAGACACACACACATATTACACACACACATACACGCAGAGGCACTTGCACATGATTGCTGTCACATAATTGCTGATATACTCTATATCACACACTCTCTCTCTCTCTCTCTGTCACACACACAGACACATTTTGGTCTTTTGGCTGCTGCAGCTGCTCTTTCAGAATCAGAGGAATATGGGGAAAATACACACACACACACACACACACGCACACAGACACACACACACACACACACACACACACAGACACGCACACACACACACATACACACACTGATTTTGGTTGCATGTTCTGCTCCCTCAGCTCCTGTCTGAGAGCCAGGTGAACATGGTGAAGGTGGTGAACTCGGTGAGCGACGCACTCAACTCCATGCAGAAGGAGACGGGCAGCATCAAGAGCCGCCTGAAGGCCGACCTGCAGAGGGCGCCCATACGCATCCCACGGCCCAAAGGCTGCGCCAACGGAGAGGGTAAATGACGTCATCAACAACAGCCCAATAATAACACGACAAGTAAACGTAAAAGCAATTCAGCGTCAAGAAAAGCACATCAGCGCCATTAGAGACAGGAACAACAGTAACATTGCATGAAATTAGTGCACCTCAATTATGTTGACTAATCATCAAACCACTGATTTGCAGCTGTAGTCCAGACCAGTAGAAGGTTAGCGAGACAGTGACTTAATCCTGATGCCCCCTGAGCCTAAACCCTGAACCCTTCAAGACTTACCTGCCATGAATCAGCCAATCATAAAGTCATTAGTTACATCTCCGAGGGTTCAGGGCGTGGGAGGGACATTGGGATTCAGACACTAGAAATGACTGGAACTTGACCTCTCCTGAACTTGTCCTCACTTCTCTCCTCTCCTCTCCTTTCTTCCCTTGTCTTTTCTCCTCCCTCTTCTCTTTTCTCCTCAACTCTCTTCTCCTCTCCTCTATTCTTTTCTGTTCTCTTCTCCTCTCTCCTCCTCTCCTCCCCTCTTCTCTCATCTCTTCTCTCCTCTCATTCCCCCTGCTCTCTTCTCTTCTCTTCTATCCTCTCCTCTCTTCACTTCTCCTCTCTTCTCTTCTTGTCTATTCTCTTCTCCTCTCCTCTCCTTTGTTTCCTCCTCACCTCTCCTCTCCTCTCTTCTGCTCTCCTGTCTTCTCCTCTTGTCCTCTCCTCTCTCCTCTGCCGTCCCCTCCCATCGCCCTGTGCGCTGGGCAGGTGCCAGGCCACGGGACTGCAGTGACATCTACGCCAGCGGTCAGAGGGAGGACGGCATCTACTCCGTGTTCCCCGTCCACTTCCCCGCCGGCTTCCAGGTCTACTGTGACATGACCACCGACGGAGGTGGATGGACGGTGAGTTTGACAGACACACACACACACACACACACAGACACACACAAGGACACACACTCACACACATACTGTGCTTACATGTATGCATGATGTGAAGAGGGCGGATGGACACGCTTGCATACATACATACAAACACACACACACACACACACACGTTCACCCCCATGTGATGGGCGTGGATGACTCACATGCACAAGGACACACTCAAAAACCGTACACAGCGGCCTGACTTTCTCACTTACTGTCTTACGCGTTGAGTCATGCTGTTCCTTCACACACAGATACACACACAAGCATATAAAGAGATGGGATGCGGGGGGTGGGGGGGGGGGGGTTTCGAGACACGGACGGGCTTTACAAAAAGCAAATTAAAAAGTAGGATTTTCTTGGAAAGAAAAGCTAATGGAAAATGCTGTGCTGTGGTGTGGTGCAGACCTTGCCGAACTGTCCTTTGCTTCTTTTTATAGCCGTGTCCTGGAGAGGCTGTTCTGAGTTCTGTGCTCTGAGTTCTGTGCTCTGTGTTCTGTGCTCTGTGTTCTGTGCTCTGCGTTCCGTGCTCTGAGTTCCGTGTTCTTCGCTCTGAGTTCTGTGCTCTGTGTTCAATGGGGTTAGGGTTAAGGTTTCAACCCTAAGAGGATGACACAGTGCCTAGGGTTTTGGGACATTCCGTCAAAACTTTTGTGGCAATTTTTGGGTGTTTTAATTTACTCATCATTCATTCATGGCTTAGCCCTCAGTTCTCGAGCTGTTTGCATCTTTAGTTCAGCAGAGGTACAGAATCTGTAGTGAAGTTATTTCTTACTGGGAGACTGATCGCTGCGTTAGCTCCAGACAACCTCCCTCACGCTCCTCCAGCCTCCTCTCCCGCACCGCCATTTTGTTTCCTGTAGGAATGGGTACACTATGGTGCTTTCTTTTTATTAGTTCACAATGGCGCTAAGTGTATGGACAATGGTGTTACCATGTGTGTTTGTTTGATTAGCTTTGGTTTATATTGTCTGTTCTGCTTGTTTGTTGTTCTGCGTCTATTGGCTGTGCACTTGTGCCCTGCCAGGGACTGCAGATGGAAATTAGCCTAAGGCTAACTCTGGAACAGTGGATTCATTAGAAACATTTATGTTAAAAACTTTTAAAAAAATATTAAAAACTTGATATGGTCCCCTACAAATAAAACCAATTAATAATAACAATAAGCATTTACACTGGGGACAGTAACACTGTGGTAACATTTTGACTCAAATTAGTCTTG
>PYXC01000181.1:297500-302500 GCA_015244755.2 Tenualosa ilisha | reverse complement strand
TAATTAATCAATTACTTTGACTTTGTGGTGAAAGAGACACCAGTTCCTGTCCTGATAGTTCCTGCTGCATGTCTCACCCAGGCCTTACTCTGGAAAGGGCGGGGATTGTTGTTTTTTTATATGTCTATTCATGCATGCAGTGTATTTGTTGAGAACAGTTAAAAAAAATTAAAATACAAGTTAAAAAAAATACATGAGATATTAAAATAAAGAAAGAATCCAGCTGAATAAATTTAAAAAGTTCAGAGGGAAGGGGGTGCTGTAGTACAGTTGCCTGCAGCTGCCCGCTATGTGCCCTTGTGTCCAATTCCAGCCTGCATTTATTTCTCTCTCTCTGGTTTCTCGTTTGTATTGTTTCCTATAGTCACTAACTAACACACACACACACACACACACACACACACACACACACTCCACTTGGGAGGCTGTGTTTGACCTCGTATACACCCTTACCCCTTTGCTCACTCACTCGGTTGGGCAGGACCACGGGGGTGTGTGTTTGAGTGGCTTTGCCCATTTGTGTCATTAAGACGTGTCATTAGCAGAGCCTCTGAGGTCAATCAGCAGTGTGAGTGAGTGTGCTATCGTGTGACTAGCCATGTGCTGAAGCCCAGAGCACAGATGATCTTAGTGAGCATGCTAGCGTGGGACTAGCCATGTGCTGAAGCCCAGAGCACAGATGATCTTAGTGAGCATGCTAGCGTGGGACTAGCCATGTGCTAAAGTCCAGAGCAGAGATGATCTAAGTGAGCAAGCTGGCATGGGACTAGCCATGGCTAGCATGTCACGAGCCGTGGAAATCTTACTTTGCAGTGAGACATGCTGTAGTATGTATTTTAACTAGAGTCCCTGGTGTAGCAGCAAAAACAGCCTCACTAGCCGTGATGATATATGGGGGGCCAATGATGATGATGCTATCAATATCATTAAAATAAGTAATATTTTAGCTTCAAATTTTCTTATGTTTTACTTGGGGCTAACCACCAAAATGGGGACACCGATATGGGGATGTCTAGTCACCCTATGCTGAGTACTGTCGGTAGGTAAAACAATGACAACATTTGGTACAGCATAGAACGAATTTACGAACTGGCAGCAAAAAGTAACGTAAGAGGGCACAGAAAAACAAAACTTCCTTGCCCTCATCAGTTAGCGTTTGCTTTAGCGACAGTGTTGCCCTTAGTGTCAACGTTAGCATTAGCGTTGGCTGCCATTTTGCTATTTACTCTTCTCATCTACTAGTCACTCTCATACCTACCAACAGCACTCAGCAACAGTGCTACAGGTTGATTCTCTCCAAATAATCCCTTTCCATTAGGGGAACACAATCCATACGGTCACCCGCTACACAGCAGCGTCAACAGGCAGAGGAGCATGCTCAGTAGCAGACTGTGCTCCCATCACTGACATTCTCCATAGAGAGACTGAGAAAGTCTTTTGTTCCCCTGGGCTATTCAATTATTCAACTCCGGAGCAGAAATGGAAGAAACTGACTATTGGATGTTGGTTAGAAATCAAATTGTTAGTGAGCATGAAAGTGCTTTTTAGATGTAGTGTTTTTACTGAGTGTACATAGAAGTGGTGCATAGACAGGCAATAGCTTTACTGAATATAGAGTTGAGGGCTAGCAGTATTTTTTATTGAGTATAAAGGTGTTGGTTAGTAGGAGACAGTAGCTGTAATGACCACAGAAGTGGTGACTGGAGCAGAGTGGGTGTGTGTGTGTGTGTGTGTGTGTGTGTGTTTTCTGTCACTCCCTCAGGGTGATGACAAGAAGAGAAGTGTGTCAGTATGTGTGTCCGAAGGGGTGAAGGAGGAGGCACAGCTGGTGAAATTGCACTGGCCGAGATAGACTCTCACTTTCTCTCTCATCACACACACACACACACAGCCGAGAAGACTCTCTCTCTCATACACACCCACACACACAACACACACACACACAGTCACCAAAGCAGCAGCCGAGATGGACATGACACTCTCTCTCTCTCACACACACACACACACACACACACACACACACACACACAGAGGCATGGCTGAGATGGACGATGGACGGATGGACTCACAGTCACGTAAATGCAGGCATGGCCGAGATGGACAATGGACACTCTCTCTCTCTCTCTCTCTCATACACATACACGCACACACACACACACACACACACACACACACAGGCATGGCCGAGATGGATTCTCTGTGTTTGCTGGGCACTCTCTCACCGTAGGGGTAAAATCTATCAAGCTGTTTTCAATTTGAGCCTGGGAAGTTCGACCCGTCTTTCTAACCAAAAGCTCCCTAGTTCCTCCCTTACTTGACCACCACACACACACACGCGCACACACACACACACACACACACACACACACCTCCCATTGAGACACCTTTGGTCCCACACACAGAGACACATCCATACTCACACACATACACAAGCATGCGAACACCGACACACATACACTCACTCCCTGAAACACCTTTGGTCTGTAGAGCTCAAGTACTGTCTCTCTCTCTCCTCCTCTCCCTCTCTCTCTCTCTCTCTCTCTCTCTCTCTCTCTCCGCCGTAATTGCAGTGTTTTTCCTCACTCCTAGCCCAGCACGACTGCTTTGAAGGAAATTTGCCGTGCCATGCTGCTCTGCTCCCGACCGGTGTGCCTGACGTTAAAAAGGTGATGAAAGTTAAAAAAAAGCTAAAAAAAGTGATTTTAATGCCAAAGAGATGGACGGGGAAAAAAAAAATCCTCAACCACCACCTCTCCTGTCGTCTCCTCTCATTTTTTCCCAGTTTTTCCATCTTTGGCCGCTTGAATATTACATGACTGTTAAAGGTCTGCCACTCCTAACGATTGGAGTGGTTCTCTTCATACGCAGGGAGAGGTAGAGTGCCTCTATTCATATGCAGAGGACAGTGGACACCCTTTGCTCAGGGTTGTCTCGAAGCGGTCAGGCGCTGCATTCTCAAACAGGCCAACCTCACAGGCCGAGATTTTTCCTGATTATCGTCTACCTGCTAGAATGAGGACGACGCGCTTCGCGGAACATTCCAGAAGGGCTGATAATCTTGACTGTTCGACCCCCTCTGTCCTCTCTTTTCCTTTTTTTCACGTACAATCAGAACAACTGCCTCGGGCGAAATGCAATTTATTTTTATTTTTCTTTTTTTGTTATTATTATTATTTTATTCACTAAAAGGCAAAAGATGAAGATAAATATTTGATGCAGTATTGATGGATGCAATGCTGGGTAGTGCGTGAAGACACAGCACTGAAATATTTACTTGTGTTCCATGCCGCGGTGAATCAAACAGGTTATTTGTACGAGTGAGAGTGCAAAGAGAGGAAAGAGGAGCCTGTGCTCTTGTTTAACCGCTGGAGATGGTGGATGTGGGCACTGACATCACTGCACCCTCCACTGTCACAGACACTTTAGAAAAATCAAAGTGATCACAACATAAGAAAGCAGCTTGTCACCCCCCTTCTTGCCTGGGATTACACACATTATGTCTCCAAGTTTATGGGTTCATGGCAGAAACACTTTTACCCAAAGCTAAATTCTGTGTGTATGTGCCTCTTCTTACATTATTCAGATTAGAATCATATATAATAAGTTCTCAACAGGACTTTTCCATATGGGATCTGGCCCAGGTCTGGCTTGGATCCGTTCTGGATCCGGAGGCCTTGCTCTGAGATCAGACTCCACTGTATGGTAGTAAATGAAGCCTATTCTTGCTAGTGTCCATATGGAAAAGTTAAGAGGATTCTTATCTGCCAAAACAGAACACAAGGATCATCTTAGTGTCCAAACTATGATTTGGGTTGTCTCATCCAACACTTCTATGTGCATTAGCAGCCTTGTCATCCCCGAGGAGTCTATGCCCTGCGGAAAGCCTCATGGCTAAAGTGTTGGCTGGTCAACACCTGTGGAAGAATAGTTTTTTTGCCGTGCCATTTTTCTGCTTGGGAGATGGAAATTTGGTCTATCTCATCCAAATGCTGAGAGGCCTCCAAGCCTGGCTGCTTATTAAAGCTCAGCATGTCTCTCCCACCGCTAGTGTGTGTGTGCGTTTATGTGGGTGTGTGTTTGTATCTGTGTTTGTGTTTTTTTGTTTTTTTTTTTTTTTTTTTTTTTTTAAAAAGCTTTGCCAACAACTGTTTGTTTTTCTTTGGCTTAATGTTCAAATGCATTACACTTTAATTAATTTGTATAAATCACAAGCAAGAGCCGCTCTGTGGCCATCCCACAACATCCTTTCACAAAAACATGATTATTGCATTGATTTTCCCTCTTCAGTCCAGTAGGCTGTAGGTCACTGTGGACTCCACCAGTCCTGGACAAGCAGCACATCACATTAATAATGTTTTTATTTCATTAAGCTCCACTAAGGCTGTTAGAAAGTGAAAATGGTCGGTGGGAGAGCTCAATCGGTCTTCTCTGTGCTGCTAGATAGGCTTTTAGTGAATCCGCTTTCATGTTGGTGCTGTGGTCGTTTCTAGAAAATGCTTTGTTTCTTCTAATCATCTCTGGCAGAAACAGACAGCACGTTGCATTCCCCTTTTCTTAGCATGCGGCTGCTCATGAGTTAGGTTGTGTGTGTGTGTGTGTGTGTGTGTGTGTGTGATTGTGTAATGTGTGGTGTGTGCGTGTGTGTGTATGGGTGCGTGTGTGCGTGTGTGTTTTTTTGTAAGTGTGTGTGGCCTATGTGTGCGTGTGCGTGTGTGTGTGTGTTTATAAGTGTTAATGTGTGTGTTTGTTTGCAAGATTGCATGTGAGTGGTTGTGTGTGTGTGTGTGTGTGCGTGAGTGTGATTCTCTCTGTGTGTGTACGTGTGTATGTGTCTGCTTGTGTCTGATTTAGGATGTGTGTTCAGCATATTTATTTGCTTTTGAAATTCTTCTGCTGTGGTCCCCAAATGTGACCGGTCGTCAACTGATTTCTGTAATTCTTCAAACAAGCACTCCTCCTCCCAGGATTGGCAAGATGGCTGCCAAGCAGCAGATCATTAA
>PYXC01000181.1:292500-295000 GCA_015244755.2 Tenualosa ilisha | reverse complement strand
AGTAGTTTTGGTAACAGTTAATTTGAAGGTGTCTACCTAAGAGTGGCATGAGCCTGCCATAAACATGATATGACTCTTATCATCATTAGCAGTTCATTCATGTTGTTGAGTGTTGTCAGTAAGTGTCATTCAGTTTCTCTAAAGTAAAGTTGACACTTTGGGATGCAGACATTAAAAAACAAACCAAATGAAACTCAACAACAGTCATAAACGTTAATGAAGTGTCATTAATGGTCATGCTACATGTCATGTCATGGTTATGACAGCTTTATGTCACTCTTATGTAGACACCTTCCAATAAAGTGTTACCGTAGTTTCTATAACAACTTGGACAATTGACATTGCATTCCACCATGAAAGGTGGAAGTAAACATACACACTGTGACCATGGCAACACACAATAGAACTCAAACTAAAACTCATGGTTTATGACACCTGCACTACTCTATGATGCCCCAGTAGACAAAAATGGGGCCCTATCATGCCGCGGCGCACTGTGCATTCGCGACATGCGCATGGTGTCATTACTATTCTGTGCCAGCGCATCGTTCATTTTTTCAGGCAAAAAATCACGTTGTCTAGATAGCAGATGACACTGCGCCGTCAGGGGTGTGTCAGCGAAAAGAAGAGGTGTGGTCTGGCGCAAAGCGTGCCAGATGCTATTATAAGGACGCAAAAATTAAATCCGCCAGTGACCAACAAAACCCTGGTCTGTCGTCAGTTGCGCATTGCTGAAAAGCTATTTTAGGGGCGCACAGCGCTATGGGATATGAAAGCGTGCACAATGCGCACACACCCTGCTTCTCTCATCAGCAGGAGCGTGCAGCAGGGATTATACAAAAGTTTTTGGTCTCTGGAAATATGAAATATAAAAGTACATCACATATATCACAATATTGCACTGTTCGGATATTCTTTTTTTACCAAAGGCGGAGGACACAACTGAGGATATTTCCTCCCATACTTCCTTGACCCGTGGAGGTTTGGGGGGATTCTTTCCATCGCCGAAGATAACCTGTTCACGCGCTTTTACCTCACGCACTAGCAGATCGGTCTCTTCCATCGAAAAACGCTCCTGTCTTCCGGGTAAATTCACCATCGTAATAGCAACACACCATTAGAAAAATGCGCCGCTGGCTTTTAAAGGGAATGAGAGTATAAATCCTGATTGGTTAATTGTATGTTACGCCCAAAACACACCCATGACTAATAAAGTACTTTAAGACCAACCCTTTTGAACCATGCGCCTGGCGCAATGTTCGCTTTTCCCGCCGTCAAAATACCAAATTGTGTCGGGCACGCCCCCAAAGCAACTTGCGCGACGGACTTTAGACAATGCGCACATGATCGTCAAAATAGAGCCCATTGTGTCTCATTTGCATATTTTGTTGAATGGCACCTGTGACCTATACTAGAAAACAGCCATGAATTAGCCAATCAGGAGTTTGATTCATGCTAGTTAAGTGTGTGAGGTTTGAGGGCATAGGACAGGAGTCTCCAGTAGGAAGCTCAGGTGGGTAACAGTAGTTTGCCACCTGCTTAGATGTAGCTCCCCAAAGGTTCAAAGGAAGTGCAAATAAATCTCATAACACAGCCACAAAGGGTATTAAACCTGCTCACATCTCTATGAAATCAATTGTAAACATCCTGCCCTGTCTGGTACGAAATGATCCCAGTTTTACTGCTGTCTGATGAGAAGTGATGTTGGGAGTGCATGCCAGATTTGGCTGTAACTGGAAAATAAAGGCGCCACAAATTTAGATGACACTTCAGGTGAATGTTTCCATCGCACTGTAAGTGTGTAAGACGGTAAAGGATGTAACATTTACCTTCAAGCCTATAACTAATACAGATAGAGGAAATAGCAGAGGAGCTGGGGTCTCCAGCCTCTTTTCCTCCGAGAGCTACTTTGACAAAATCAATGTGACTAAGAGCTGCCTTAGGGACTATATTACAGGACAGGGTGCATTGGGACTTATACTATGGGCTGGTTCAACTTGGCAACTGGCTGGCTAACTGGGCAGAACTGTTTTTATTGGGCAAAAGCCTGTGCTGTCAGCATCACAGACTCTGACCAAATGAAAAAGCCTTATTGGCCCCAGAAGGACAGACAGACAGTCAAGTTGAACAAGCCCTATATTACTCCTTCCATGTCTGTGCCTTCCTGTGAGGAGTGTCGGTTCAACAGGCTCCAACACTCTAATATCAGTCTTGTAAATCTCGTAACAGATAGATAGACAGACAGACAGACAGACAGACAGACAGACAGACAGACAGACAGATAGACAGATAGATAGATAGATAGATAGATAGATAGATAGATAGATAGATAGATAGATAGATAGATAGATAGATAGATAGATAGATAGATAGGTAGATGGATTGATTGATTGATTGATCTAAATAGTTTATTGCCACTGTATGCATGTAACAGGACAATGATTGGAGCAAACCTGAGATGCACATAAACAACAATAAGATAAAATAGAAAAAAAAAACA
>PYXC01000181.1:275000-280000 GCA_015244755.2 Tenualosa ilisha | reverse complement strand
TTACAAAGCAAAAATACGACGGCTGCTGCAATAGAGAAAAGGAAAAGCAAAAAGAAAACCTCAGGCTTCCTTACTTAGAGGTGTTTGAGCTCACTCGCTCCCGGACTTCCTTCCCTACGCTCTCTAACTAAACTAGAAACGTGTAGGAAATAAGGAACAACCGTCGTAAACTTAACAAAATATATGCTAGAACTATTTACAAATTGGGCGGCAAAACTAAAGTACAAGGGCAAAAAGCCAAGGGCTGCCGATTAACCATAATTCCAACCCAAGAATAATACTACGGGCAAGCTGTGCTGTGTCCAGTGTGGTCTGCCCAGGCAAACACCAGGTCTTAAGAGAGAGAGAGCCATCTTGGAACAGGGGCGGCTTAAATAGGAGAGGGCTGGCCCAGCAATTCATCCAGCAATTAACACTCCACCTCCATCTCCACCTACAAGACAGATAAAAAAACACTGCCCCACGTAACAGTCTGGCATGTCAATCATGATCTCTTTTTTGCATTTGTATGTGTGTGTACTTGGATTTTAGGGTTATTTTTCTTTCTTTGGATAAATAAATGACCTAGTACTTCCTGCTTCTGTGTTTACTACAGTACTCAGGTATAGAGAACTTCCCATCCCCCTACATGTACAGTCAGACACCAGTGATTATCTGCCCCAGATTGGACCTCAGTGTGTGAGGATGTGTGTGTGGACTTGAGTGTCTGAGGATGTGCGTGTGGTCTTGTGTGTGTGTGTGTGTGTGTGGACTTGAGTGTGAGAATGTGTGTGTGGTCCAGTGTGTCCGAATGTGTGTGTGGACCAGTCTGGCTGTGCAGACACCAGACAAAGCCTGTTTACGTCCCTTTTCAGGCCGTATCTGTCTGGTTCTGCGGCTCCCATACAAACCGTGTTTATGTCCTCTGTGATTTGACTTCCTCCAGCACCTGTTTGTGCTCCATTGGAAACAGCATCGGAAATCCACTTCAGGTTGTTGTGCTTCAGATACTATTCAAGCTCCATTGATACCCTTCTCCAGGCTTTATTCTGACAAGTGTGTGTGTGTGTGTGTGTGTGTGTGTGTGTGTGTGTGTGTGGTGTGTGTGTACATCCATGCCTGAATTACTGAGAGGCTGTTTGATCCTTCCCTGCTCATACTGATGACAGAAAATCTACCTCAGATGTCAGTCACAGCCGTGGTGGTGAGGAGGTGTGGGTGTGTGTATGTGTGTGTGCATATCTATGTGAGAGAGAGAGAGTGTGTGTGTGTGTGTGTTGATTGTGGGGTCTGACCTAAGGCTGCTTAAGAGTGTATTGATCAGTGATCAGGAACACCTCCTTGTTCACCCTCATGAAGAGCTCACATGGGGGAGCTTAGACACACACACATACACACACACACACACACACACACACACACTCTCACTCTCTCGCTCTCTCTCTTTCTCTTTCTCTCATACCCCTATTATAATGTATAATGTAATATTGTATTATATTACAGTATAGTTTAGTATATTACTATACGGCTCCTCAGAATGCTGGGGGAGGTTCCATTCACCTTCCAAATGTTCTGAGGTCAGTTATTTCTCTATAATCACTGCTGCAAAAGCATAATGACTGCCGTCAATGGCAACGGATCTATTGCTTCAGATTCACATCTGCATATCATTCTGTGAGTAGAGATCATTCTCTATCACAATGGAAGTTCGTTGAAAGTCAAATGAGATCAGCTGTGTTCTAAAGAATCCTTCAGGTTAAAGCTGTGGTACGAACTGTTTGTTTCTCCACAGAAGCCACGGAAAACAAACAGATTAAAAGATGTTTGTGTGTTTTCTGTCGTTGTTTTGGCAAGTAGCCGAATAATAAACTGGATAATATATTGCCCACCAGTCATTATGGGTGTCAGGGTCCTGTTCGTCCTGTCAGGAAATATTTTTCTATAATGACCTGTGAACAATATATTATCCCTTACTTATTACAATATAATTGTATTGTTGTATTATATTATATTATATTATATTATATTATATTATATTATATATTATATTATTCCACTCCTTATGTATGCTATGTGTAACATTTCTGCTGTTGTCCTTGTTACTGATGAGAGGTAGCAAATACAACACAATATACAATATAGTATAATACAATATAATATACAATATCGTATAATACAATATAATATACAATATAGTATAATACAATATAATATACAATATAGTATAATACAGTATAATATAGAATATAGTATAATACAGCTCTTGGGGAGGAGAGGATTGGAGAGGATGTTAGAATGGACATGTTTTACCTCCTCTGTAGCATGCAGCTTCTGCACACACACACACACACACACACACACACACACACACAGACACACACACACACACCAGCACAGTCACACACACGCATACATGCACAGACACACATGCACACACACACACACACTCATACACACACACACACACACACATACCTGCACAGACACACATGCACACACACACTCATACACACACACACACACACACACACACACACATACCTGCACAGACACACATGCACAAACACACACTCACACACAAACACACAGACACACACACAGGCCGCTCTTCATCTGCTGACATCAGCACTTCTCGCTATGGCTACTATGGTGTGTGTGTGTGTGTGTGTGTGTCTCCACAGATCCAGGTTACCCACGTGGTTACTTCCCTCAGGACTCCTTGCCTCGCCTTGCCTCAACACACACGCACACACACACTTGCCTCCAGCTGCTCTTACACTGATATCATTGACTGTGTATGTATCCCTATGTGTGTGTGTGTTTGTGTGTACAAACATACTTATTCTTTTATCATGGCCAGTAATGATTTCATGTCAAATGACATCCGCAGGGAAGAATATTGGTTGGTGCCCAAAGCCTGTATCCTCTGTATCCTCAGTAGCTGCTGAGTCTGTGGCCCAGGCTCTGGTCCTGCTCTCTCTGTTGCCTCACATCACTGGAAGGTGACATTGGCCTCAATAGCCAGATAAAGATACGTCCAAACACAGCCTGGGGTTTGTTTTCAAACACATGCTACCTAATACTGCACTGTGTTGTGGCTTTCTGGTAATTTAACCACCTCTTCTCTTCTTTTCTCTTCTCTTCTCTTCTCTTCTCTGTCGCGTTCTTTCTTTATTTCTCTCTATCTCTTTGTATCCTTCCATCTTGTTTGTCTGCCACAGTTTCTATTTCTTTCTTTTTTTAGTTTTTTTTCTTTTCTTTCTCTCTGTCTTTTTATCTCTCTCTCTCTCTTTCACTTTCCCTCATGTGCTTTAGTTGTGTCCTTGTCTCATTTCCTCTGTTCTATACCAATGTGCTGTCTGCACAGAGGACGTTAAGAATGCTCACTCTTTTCTGGTGGAATATCACTGTATTGAGTTGGCATGTTCAATTTTGTGATGTACAGTAGACTAGATTGATATTAGGCATAAGTATTAGATGTATGTTGTAGTTATACTAGTTTACCATCCAAGGTAAGCCTAACTAATAAGCTTGAACAGCTCTTCGATGTTCCTCAGATTGCCAGTTAGCTTGTAGCTAGCTTAATTTCGTAGTTAAAATTCATATGTAACATTTAATTACTGGGAAATGATCACATCTGTGCATAGAGACAATTTTGTCCTGTTCTGTTGATCCTGTTTGTAGAGTTAATCCACTCTGGGATTCCCCACAGCAAAATTTGAATCCACCGTGGGATTCGAGAAGGATATGCTCTGGGATCCCCGAATACTCCCTTGTATTCGTAAAGACCCCACGGAAAACTCACCAAATCGATCTTGGAATCTGGGGGGAAAGCTCAAGCTTAATTGTCACGGAGAAGGAAAGATCAGACTCAGGGCTGGGAAGCAGACTGTCACACCAACACGCAGCTGTATGACCCAAAATGCTTCAGTTAAATTAGGGAAATGATTGGGCATATATACCTCGATAAGGTGACATGTTACAATATCAGAATCAGAACTCTTGGTGTAGAGTTACATTTGGTGAGATGACGTTTGCAGTGTAACATTTAGCAGCCTGAGAGAACAATCACTACTGTCATTTACGCTAATCTTCACATCCTAATCTACCATGTGAATCAGATAACACACACTTGTAACTAATTGTTGTGTGTCAATAACCGGACAGAACCGGAGAACCATGAGGAGTCAGTATGGCAGAGCGGGAGAGAAAAGGAAGAGAATTTGCAGGGGACACTACAATGGGGGGGGGGGCATATTCCCTCAAATTTGTGTCAAAGATGCAGATTGATTGGTCCAGCACTATCAGACGTCCAGCCACCTGCATGGTGTGCACTAGCTTTTATAGGATTCATTTTCTTTCCTGTTTTTTTTGTGTCTTTCTCTCCTATGTCTCTCTCTCTCACCTTTCCTCCTCCCTCCATCTTTCTCTCTATCTCTTTCTCTCTCTTCTGTATATTCTCTCTTTCTTTCCCTCCCCTCTATTTTTTTAACCCTGCCATTACGCCTCCAACATCCAATAGATGTCTCTCCGATGTACCGCAGACAGATTACTGCTGACAGTGGATTTCTCCCCCTGCTCACACACCACATCTCCTCTGTGTGTGTGTTTAGCTGGAGGGGGTGGGCATTGTGTGCGTGTGTGTGTGTGGTGTGTGAGAGAGAGAGACAGAGAGTGAGAGTGCGTGTGTGTGTTTGTGTGTGTTGTGTGTATAAGTGTGTACGGTGTAAGTAGTGACTATATGTAAGAGAGATAAAACATGTGTTCTCTCCAAACCATCCGCTGAGTGGACAGATTGCCATCGCTCCTGTGTGTCAGGGTGTGTGTGTGTGAGCGAGAGAGAGAGAGAGAGAGAGAGAGAGAGAGAGAGAGAGATGATATGTGAGTGGAGGACTGGGATATTTCTTTTGGTGGACAGATTTTACCACTTTGTTGTCTCAGTTTGTGTGTGTGTGTGTGTGTGTGTGTGTGCGTACGTGTGTGTGTGTATGTGCATGTCAGGGGCAGCCAAAAACACCCAG
>PYXC01000181.1:270000-272500 GCA_015244755.2 Tenualosa ilisha | reverse complement strand
CAATTGCAAGCGTCTGGAACGGTGCCAGACAAATACCCTTTTCTGCTCTGTTCTCGTCAGCTGAAGTGTCTCCACAGACACATACTCACTCACACACACACTCACACACACACACACACACACTGAGTACCATACACACTCACACAGTCTGACTACATACTTACACACATGTTAACAACAAACCTGGAAACCAATTCTTATTCATATACATTCACATACAAATACAGAGAGAGAGAGAGAGAAAGGGAAAGCGATTACATACACTATTCACACACACACACACACACACACACAGCTTTAGGGAAAGGTCTCCTGTGGTAGCGTGCTCAGCTGCTCTTATGCCAGCTGGCTGAGTGAAAGCCCAGTGCCCATGGTTCTGCTCTTTGGGAGTGATGTATCAGCAGACTCCACACTCCCTCCCACCCACCCCCCCCCAGAGTTAAATAACACACACCTACACACTGCACTGTGTCTCTCAGTGTGTCTCTTTGTGTGTGTGTGTGTGTGTGTGTGTATGGTGTGTGTGTGTGTGCGTGTGTGAGAGTGTGAGTTTGCATGGATACACTGTCTGTATGTATGCTGTGTGTGTCTTAATGTATATGCAAGCACACACATATCTAACACACACACAAGCATACACACACACACACACACACACACACACACACACACAGTCAAGGCTTAATCATTCTATTTCTCCCCTTGAGAGAGACTAGGAGAGGTGAATCCAGGTTATCTTGCTGATGGCCTCCTCATTGATTACGTGGATTACACACACACACACACATACACACACACATACACACACACACAGACATATGCACACACACACACACACACACGCGTACCCACACACTCACACACACACATAATGATGGATTAATAAGGCTGATATTCCCACTGTGAATCACACAACACCGCCTCTCATTGTAACAGTGGTATCCAACACCTTGTATGCCTTTAGAGGACACACACATTTGAATTCTTTATTTGAACCCACTAATCATCTTTCTTTACAGACAGGATTCAAATATTTTCAGAGGTGAAATACAGCTTTGACACTCATGGGTACAAAAAACATCGCCTGCGCCACACAGCAAGGCTGCCTATTACTGCTGATACAGAGCAGAACTTCAAACAACTGCAAGTTGTTTAGATTTCCCTTTAGCCAGCCTTGCCAGTCTTAACCCACTAATGGCTGATTTGTGGACATGTCCTTGACTGCCAAATATCAACACTACCAACTTGCATGCAAATCCTAAATCACTGATCTTTGCAAGCATTGGTTGATACTTGGTCAAGAGTCCAAAGCATATTTTCTCTGCTGCATTAACGATGGCAGATACAATGAACGTGATGTTAGGTTTTTTAAGTTGACACGGTTTGGCACAGAGCAGCGATACTCACGCATGGTACTGCTGTCACACACACACAAATGGATGTGTGCACACACACACACACACACACACACACACACACTCAAACACATACACAACACACATACATACACACAGTGTTAGGGAGTGGCTGCTGTTGTTCAGTTGTGTTCATGAGATGAACAGATAAATATGGTGCCATGAGCTCAGCCACACTGTCACTGTCTCAGTACAGATCAACTGATCAGATCAGATCAGATACTTCCATTAGACCATTGTGATCTGGGAATGCCCTGCACTGATAGATGGACACAGATAGATGGACGTCTGTGAATGCCCTGCACTGATAGATGGACACAGATAGATGGACATCTGTGAATGCCCTGCACTGATAGATGGACACAGATAGATGGACATCTGTGAATGACCTGCACTGATAGATGGACACAAATAGATGGATGTCTGTGAATGCCCTATACTAATAGATGGACACAGATAGATGGACGTCTGTGAATGCTCTGCACTGACAGATGGACGGTGGTAGAATCTGGCATGTTTCTGATAGGAACCATAAACACATCCATCTCACAGCCTGTCAGTCAATGGCATGGAAAGAGTCCGTCACTGTCTTTGGTCTCTAGACACACACACACACACACACACAAACACACACTGTCACTAGCAGGAAAAGAGTCTATCACTGTCTTGGGTCTTTGGACATGAAAATTGGCTCAGTCTCACATTCTTCTCCCTCTGGTGCTGCAGGGAGGTGGACGGAGAGCTTGGGCTCTAGTGACGGCTCTATCATTGAGTTGCACTGACAGGTGACACTAACGAGACTGGCTTCCTGTATTGAAGTTAACCCAAAGCTCATGAGCGCACCACTCATTCCTGCGATGGTTAAATCAATGCTGGGCACCTGCACTGCTGAGAGTAGGAGCTCTTTGGATATGCACTGGCACTGGTTGCTTGTTAGCAATTATTATGCAAGTTAACAATATTGTTCCTATGTGCTTATAGACTATGTCAATGGTGAAATCAAAAGCAATGTCTGAACGTTCTACACAACACTGTTCAAACCCCATGTGAACAGCTACTTGAAGTCTCTTAAAGCATTCTACAAT
>PYXC01000181.1:255000-265000 GCA_015244755.2 Tenualosa ilisha | reverse complement strand
TTACAGACATCACAACAAATCACAGTGGAGACATCACAGCACAGTTGCAGACATCACTGACATAGAAGCCCAGAACTGAAGGGCGTTGTGGCTCACTGGGCTAAGGCGGCATGCCATTACCCGGGTCCGAGTCCAACCCCGTGTCATTTCCTGATCCTTCTCCATCTCTCTCTCTCTCCCACTCACTTCCTGTCACTCTTTACTGTCCTATCAGAATAAAGGAAAAAGCCCCTGAAAACATCAAACAACAAACAGAACAGAAGAAGCAGAAGAAACAGAAGAAGCACAGTCATAGACATCACAGCACAGAATTACAGATATCACAGCACAGAATTACAGACATCACAATACAGTCACAGACATCACAGCAGCATAAAGTTATTACCATAACAGAGACTGAGAACAGAGAATACATTGGAAATCACAGGGCCCAGATGGCCAGAGAGTGCAGGTGTGCTTTGAGCCTACAGATATGAATGTGCTGATGAAAGGAGCCCTTTCTCTGTCAGGCAGGCCTGGCTACCCTAGGAGGAGTGAGAGACATGGAGCTGAATGTTGATAAATGAGGTCAATGGTAGGGGCTGGGGTTTGGAGTCTGTTCATTTGGAGCCTTAAGAAGCATCAGCAGGATCTTAAAGTGAATTCTAAACCAGACAGGGAGCCAGTGAAAAGGGGTCAAGACTGAAGTAGAGTGTGTGTGTGTGTGTGTGTGTGTGTGTGTGTTGTAGGTAGCCAGTGAAAAGAGGTCAAGACTGGTATAATGTGTGTGTGTGTGTGTCTATGTGTGTCTGTGCGTCTGTGTTTGTGCGTCTGTGTGTGAGTGTGTGTGTGTATATGTGTGTGTGTGTGCGTGTGTGTGTGTGTGTGTGCATCTGTGTGTATTTGTGTGTGTGCATGTGTGTCTGTGTGTGTGTGTGTGTGTGTGTGTGTGTGTGTGTGTTTTAGGTACCCAGTGAAAAGAGGCCAGCAATGGAGTAATGTGCCTCTTGCCCCTGCAGTCAGGACATATCAGTATAGACTGGACAGCTCCTGGACAGACACACCATATATCCACTATATATGTTAGCAAATGTCCTCTGGACATGATAGTATGTGGGCTAAATGTCCTCTGAACATGACAGTATGTGGGCTAAATGTCCTCTGGACATGATAGTATGTGGGCTAAATGTCCTTTGGACATGATAGTATGTGGGCTAAATGTCCAAGAGTGTATGCCTGACTCCTAGAGTAATATTGCTGTGGTATCTCAGTTAGAGTGTGTGTGTCATGTCTGACTGCATAGAGTATTGCTATAGGGGTATCTCAGAGAGTGTGTATGCCTAATGTTGTTATCACAGGATGGGAGTGTGTGTCTGTAATGGGCTGACCTGACCTTGAGGCCCCTGCAGACTTACACCTCCTCATGTCTCTGTGGAGAGGAGTCTGATATAGGATTACACAACCACAGAGAGCCCAGAGTGACAGAGAGAGAGGGGGAGCGGGAGGGGGTTGGGGGGGGGGGGTGTCGAGAGTGAAGAAGTGGAGGTAGAGAGAGGGACAGAGAGGGAAGGGGGTGAAAGAGAGAGGAAGAGGTAGTGAGAAGAGAGGGAGGGAGGGAGTGAAAGGGGAGAGAGAGAAAAAGTGTGTATGAGAGAGAGAGAGGGAGAGAGAGTGGACTGCACCATGGTATCGTCTCTGTCATTAGTCAGGGGTCAGTGACGCTAGATGAAACCCCACTGGCCATAGGGAGAGCAGAGACAGCCTAGCCTGCCTATTGCCATGGCAAGGAGTCCTGGGACTACACACTAAAGTGGCTACAGCTAAATGGAATTTGTCTCCACAGTGATCAGATTGAAATTTCATTTCTCCTCTTGTCATTTTTGTCATTTCTGACTTTGAGGCATCTAGAATCCTGAATGTGATGGTTTCTTACCCATTCTTGTGCAGAAGAAGATATTTCCAGCTACGTCGACTATATGTAACGGAATTCTGGAAGATCCAATACAGTCATATTACACAGTGACTGGTGTGTGTAACTAAACATCATCAGCATCAATCATCATCACAGTCATCATCATCATCATCACCACCATCATCTGCATCCAGTCTAGTTTTGAGTGTGTAGATTGTTGCACGTGTTGTTTTCGTAAAGTAAAGTGTTGGTTCTGTCCAGCGAACAGCAGAAATCCTGACACACATTTTAGTTTCCGAGGCTGTTTATTGTTTATCTGACATGACTGTTGTTGTTGTTTTTTCTCTACTCTCACTAGCTGATGGTGCCACTAGTTATATGCAAACGCGTCGGAGGCTTGATTAAAAACTAAAGGAGCAAACGACATTTTCTTTGCAGGAAGTCTCGCTGCATTAAGAGTTACATCAGTTGTTGTGACAAACTGAATTCCCAGAGGCTTGTAAATGAAAGGAAGTATTAGTAATGAAAGCCATTAGTACATACTGAGGCAAATGGCTTAAAGCCCCGGCCTTAATGAATTGGCAAACAACAAAACAATGGCAAGTCTTGGCGGCAAGGTTTTTCCTAGAACATATGTCAAACGCAGGGATGACAGAGGATTATTATTGTTATCATTATGTCGAGGAGCTTCCCTGTTGGTATTGTTATTTAGTAATGTTGTTTGTTTGGGAATTATGAAGATTGGTCTGCCTAATTAATAGTAAAGCAGTTTTGACATCATTATGCTAAACAAATGAGCTGAAACAGAGTGTTTTGTCTGAGCCAGTAAGCTGCATTAATTCACTTAGATTCATTTCATTGAAGTTCATTCCCACTGGATCAACAAAATGCAACAAAATGCCGTTAATAGACTAGGCCCAACCCCTGTCTACACAACAGACATGTGGATGTGCTGTCATTTCTATTTCAGACTGATATCAGTGTTCCCTAAAAGCCTCTGCACATCGGCTCTGACAGCAATGCAGAGCGCTTTTGAATTTAACAAGTAATGTTTACTGATACGCTCACACAAACATCATCGCAAAGTGGTTTCCATTAGCTTGTGTTGCTTCAAACTGTTAGGCGGAAGTGTACATGCGGGTGTGATGCATTATGCATTTTATTAAAGACTGCAGTAGTGTACCTGTGCAAACCACTCTGTAAGGGGGCGGTGCTACCTGTAAGGGGGCGGTGCTACCACAACAACCAAAAATTCTCAGAACAGAGGCATTCGTCAAAATGTTCATCTTAACTATATTTATTTCATCATAAACGAACAAGGCTTTGAGTGTAAAAAACCAAACCTACCCTTTAATGCACGCTCTAAGTGCATCATAATAGGAAATTTGATCAAGCAGTGGTATATAAGAGGTAACACTTTAGATTAGGGTTCACATATTCACCATTAATTAGCAGCTTATTACCATGCATATTCATAACATACTAGCCATTACAAGTCACTTATTAATACCTTATACTACATGAGTTTATTCTACCCATAGTAGACCATGAACTACATTTTTTCCAGTATAAACTCCTAATTACTCCTACTCCTAATTCATAGTACAGTAAGTAAGCTAGTTATTGTTTATGATCTCAATATGCTTTACTCAGTAAGGGGCTTATGAGGTGGTAATACCACAGGAACAGTTATTCTCAATCAAAAATACATAATTAGGACTTTTTTGGACAGTATTCTGCACTTGTAGTTTTAAGTTTTGTTCCAATGAATAAACCATCTTTTCTAAATATTGCTGAAGGAGAATAACTGTTCCTGTTGTACCACTGCCTGAAATTCTTTTAATGGTCTATTATGGGTAGAATAAGCTCATGCAGAGTAAGATATTAATGAGTAACTTGTAATGACTAACAAATGGCTGGTATGTTACTAATATGCATGGTAATAAGCTGCTAGTTAATGGTGAATATGAGTACCCTAATCTAAAGTGTTAATATATAAGTTTCTATATATGATGATACAAGTCTACTACTACTACTTTCTCTAGCAATGACAATAATGTTGTTATTATTTAAATAAGAGGTCTGTATATGGCAGTGTATGCCATTCCCTTCAGTAGCTGCATTAGTGGAGCGCAGTGAGTTACAGCGTCACTATGACCAAGCTCATCTCCCTGCTGTGACCTTTAGTGTCATTGAGTACAAGAGGGACAACAACAGCATCACTTAACCCACACGTCTGGAGTCCAGCTTGTCTGCTCATGTCACTGCTCAGACTCACAGTAGTACTGCATATCTGCAGCCTGATGTTACTGTAATATTGCAAGAAAGTTCTGTAAATGTTATGCAAGATTGCGTCTGTGTGTGTGTGTGTGTGTGTGTGTGTGTGTGTGGGCATCTGTACAGGGCTGTAGTCTAGATGATATGCAGGTATACACCGTATAACCACTTAAAATTTTCTTGGGATCCACTAAAACTTAGGCTGCAGTACTGACAACACTGTAATAGCAGTAGCTGTGACAGCACCTCAGGCATCCCATCACAGACAGTAAACCCACCACAGCAAACTAGACTACAGCACTGCATGGATGTATGAATCATGTGCCCCACTGTCCAGCCATCTCCGAGGGGCTTACCCCCGGGCAGACACTCACGCCGAGTGTCTGTGTGTGTGTGTGTGTGTGTGTGTGTACTTGTGCTTGTGTCTGCATGTGTCTGTGTTCATGAGCTCTGATGTTCAGCTGTCTCTGAGGGCCTTACCCCAGGGCAGCTTCTCATGCTGTGTGTGTGTGTGTGTGTGTGTGTGTGTGCGCGCGTGTGTGTGCATGAGTGTGCGTATGCCTGTTTGTGTGTGTGTGTGTGTGTGTGTTCAGTGATGTCTAGCAGTATCTGAAGGCCCTACCCCTGGGCAGCATCACATCTCATGTTTGTGTTCCATAGCTCAGCAGTCTACCGTCACTTCTGTTATCACATATCACAGTCCTGTGGCCCCTCTTATTCTCTGTGTGTGTGTGTGTGTGTGTGTGTATACTCAGGATGTTGCCATAATCCAAACAGATCAGGATGCAAGATGCTACACTAAGATAGGACTGCTAAGAAGTCACAACTCTGTGTCATTCACCTCGAAAAGATTACTGATACCGCTCACTCAAACGACTTACAAATTACTTACTGTACATGTGACTTAGCTATGATCATATCTCTCCAGGGTGTTGCTATTCTTCTTCTGTGGTTTGGCATGCTTTTTATATAGCTGAAACATCTTTCACTATGATGGTGTGACATCTGCCTCAACTTCACAGTCAAATTAGTCAAATTCGACACCGTTCCACATTGCGTTGCAATGCGATCCACCGCGTGCATATGGCGGCCGACGTGGACAGCTGTTTAGTCCCGTGTGATGATGCATCTTTATTTGAAACACTGAAGCTTGGCTCCAGATCTGTTACTTCTTTTCAAAGCAAAAGCTCGACTCAACTTTAAAAAATGAGAATTTATCCAAAGACCCTTCCCACTCCTTCCCTTCCTTAGTCACCGTTGCCCTCGACAACCACTCTCGAAGGTCAGCCTGCCCACAAAAACATCTCCATTTGAGAACACGGAACATGGCGTTAGAACCGATGGGCCGTTGAGTTTTCCGTTAATGGAACTTATCCAGCTCTTATGTGTTTGCCAGACGTCATCAGCTCTGTGCGTGCGTGTGTGTGTCTTGCACAATAGTGTTTCTCATTGCGACCCGTTATCAGCTGTGTGTGCGTGTGTGTGTGCGCGCACATCAGCTGTCAGAACAATAGATTCAGAACGATGTGTCATGTTCTTGTCAGTGAGCTGTGATGTCAGCATGTCCTGGTTAACAGACACTCCAAGGAAACTGAGAGCTGTGTGTGTGTGTGTGTGTGTGTGTGTGTGTGTGTGTGTCAATCTGTCGATGAATTGAATATGCAGTGAGTAAAAGTCATTTTTCCACACCTAAAAGCCTTTGAAACTGTCCTTTTGCTTCTCCCCCTAGACTAGTGTGAGTGTAAAAGCTTGGCCATGTGGGCGGTCCAATATTCGACAGCCGTCAGAGGACTAAGAAGGAGAGGTTTTTTTTTGTTTTCCTGTATGGATAATAGGAAAATTTTATCATCACTCATGAGCTATTATATTTCACTCAGGAGTCATGATGTTCTGATCATCATGGAAATGTGTGTGTGTGTGTGTGTGTGTGTGTGTGTGTGTGTGTGTGTGTGTATGTGTGTGTGTGTGTCTCTGTGTGAGAGTGTTTGCCTGATGTCCAGCAAGAGGCCATGTTTATATTCAGTTATAACTATCTTATGTCTGGATAACAAACCCAGAGAGACCTTAATGTGCTCTGTGTCCACTCTTCATGGGCATGTGTGTGCATGTGTGTGTGTGTGTGTGTGCGTGTGTGTGTGTGTGTGCATGTGTGTGCGTGCGTGTGTGTGTGTGTGTGTGTGTTTGTGTGTGTGTGTGTGTGTGTGAGAGTGTGTGTGTGTGTGTGTGTGTGTGTGAGAGAGAGAGAGAGAGAAAGACAGAGATGTCTCGGTGTTCTTATTGCATTGCTTAAGGTCAGCTAATACAAGACAATAACAGAACAGTCAGCACATCAGAGGGCTCTGTGTCCTCATCTGTGTGTGCGCGAGTGTGTGTATGTGCGTGTGCGTGTGTGCGTGAGTTTGTGTGTGTGTCTGCCCCTGTAAACAGAACTGAAGATCTCTATGTAAGTTGCTCTGCTTACAGTTTGAACTGGTCCTGTGTGTGTGTGTGTGTTGTGTATGTATGCTCGTGTGTGCCTGTGTGTATGTGTGTGTGTGCATATGTGTGTAAGTGTGCGCTGGCGCATGTGTGTGTATGTGTGTGTGCGTAGACCTGGGTAGAGCATCACTCACAGGTCAAAGAATGCAGTCGCAAAGAATATTACTCCTCATCCTCCCTATCACTCTCTACTTCTTTTCCTCCACTACCTCTCCCTTCTTCCATCCATACATCCATCCGTTCCTCATCACTCTATTGCCATCCTGGGCAAGCACACACATCCCCACATGCACACACACATCCTCACATGCACACACACACACCTCACATGCACACCACATCCCCACATGCACACACACATCCCCCACCCCACATGCACACACACACATCCTCACATGCACACACACACATTCTCACATGCACACACACATCCCCACATGCACACACACACATACTCACATGCACACATACACATACTCACATGCACACACACACATCCCCACATGCACACACACACATCCTCACATGCACACATACACATCCCCACATGCACACACACACATCCCCACATGCACACACACATACTCACATGCACACACACACATACTCACATGCACACACACACATCCCCACATGCACACACACACATCCTCACATGCACACACACATCCCCACATGCACACACACACATCCTCACATGCACACACACACACATCCCACATGCACACACACACATCCACATGCACACACACAATCACATGCACACACACACCATTCCCACATGCACACACACATCCCCACATGCACACACACACATACTCACATGCACACACACACATCCCCACATGCACACACACACATCCTCATATGCACATACACATCCTCACATGCACACACACACATCCTCACATGCACACACACACACATCCTCACATGCACACACACACATCCTCTAATGCACACACACACACATCCCCACATGCACACACACACATCCCCACATGCACACACACACATCCCCACATGCACACACACACATACTCACATGCACACACACACACATACTCACATGCACACACACATCCTCACATGCACACACACACACATCCTCACATGCACACACACACATCCTCACATGCACACACACACACATACTCACATGCACACACACACATTCTCACATGCACACACACACACATCCTCACATGCACACACACACACACATCCTCACATGCACACACACACATACTCACATGCACACACACACATACTCACATGCACACACACACATACTCACATGCACACACACACACATACTCACATGCACACACACACATACTCACATGCGCACACACACACACATACTCACATGCGCACACACACACATCCCCACATGCACACACACACATACTCACATGCACACACACACATCCTCACATGCACACACACACACATACTCACATGCACACACACACATACTCACATGCACACACACATACATCCTCACATGCACACACACACACATCCTCACATGCACACACACACATACTCACATGCACACACACACACATACTCACATGCACACACACACATACTCACATGCACACACACACACATACTCACATGCACACACACACACACATCCTCACATGTGCACACACACACATACTTACATGCACACACACATTCCCACATGCACACACACACACATACTCACATGCACACACACACATACTTACATGCGCACACACACACACACACACATACTCACATGCACACACACATTCCCACATGCACACACACATTCTCACAAGCACACACAGACATACTCACATGCACACACACATACTCACATGCACACACGCACACACACATACTCACATGCACACACACATTCTCACATGCACACGCACATACTCACAAGCACACACACACATACTCACATGCACACACACATACTCACCATCACACACATACTCACATGCACACACACACGCACGCACATATACTTACAAGCACACAAACACATACTCACATGCACACACACATACTCACATGCACACACACACATATTCACATGCACACACACATACTCACATACACACACACATACTCACGTAGAACATAATCAATAATAAACTCACACTTAAACCCCCAGAAATACACACTTACAAACACACACCAAAAACACACTCAAACACTTGCACATTGTCTCACACGCACTCACATACACACAGTACAGTAAATATACACACATCTACACTCACACACATGCACGCACACACACACACACACACAAATACATACAATCTGTTCAAGGTTTACTCGTCTAAATAGCAACCTCTGATTTCTCTACGCTTTCACTGTGTGTTAGTTGCTTAGAAGAAAGGCCTTGAGTTTGTGTTTTCAAAGGAATGGAAGATCATGCATGCATAACATTCCGCACATTCACCAGTCACAAGCAATCTAACTTTTTCTGACAGTTTTGTTAGTCAGTTTAATCTAAGTTGTTGATGACTGTTGAGAAGTTAGACAACAAATTTCACACACTGTTCATTGTTTTTAATTGTGTGTGTGTGTGTGTGTCTATGTGTGTGTGCGCGTGCATGCAAATGCATACTGTATGTCACGTGTGTGTGTGTGTGAGCTTATGTGTGCGTCTGTGTGAGAGAGATAGTGGGATTCAGCATGTTTGATCCTGTGTGTGTGTGTGTGTGTCTGTGTGTGTCTATGTGTGTGTGTGTGTGTGTGTGTGTGTGTGTGTGTGTGTGTGTGTGTGACTTTGTGAGGATCCATGCTCCTAAACTGGGTTTGTCACAAAACTTGCCAATCTAAATGACCTTTGGGTGAACAGCACTGACGCACATAGAGACACACACACATGCACACACACACACACACACATACATCATCCTGGCATGGGTACCAGTGACAAATTGCCTCATGCCACACTTCTTGGCGTCAGAGGAACATTTGTGGTGCCCGGACGTAACCATGGCGACGTGCCCATTTGAATGACCAGCCAGCATGTGGGACTGAAAAAGGCCATTAGGTGTGCATTTATGCCTGATGGCTTTGGACAATGGAGCCAGCCACTGCAAATGGAGTATAGTGTGTGTGTGTGTGTGTGTGTGTGTGTGTGTGTGTGTGTGTGTGTGTGTGTGTGTGTGTGTGTGTGTGTGTGTTTGTGTTGCTGGTTTGCGTTGTGTGTGTATGATGTATAATCTGGGAGTTGATAATATAGGTAGGTGTGTGTGTGTGTGTGTGTGTGTGACAGATTCATATTCATGTGACTAAGTACAGCAAGTTCTTCGCCCTTTGCTTCCCTTCCTGCATACAGAGACACAACCCTAC
>PYXC01000181.1:242500-245000 GCA_015244755.2 Tenualosa ilisha | reverse complement strand
GGCTGGGCTGTCCTGATCCTGACCCTGATACTGACCCAGGGTCTGTCTGCTTCCACTGACACCAGAGCTGACCATCTGGTGCTGTTGTCTCTGGTTCCACTGACTTCTGATGCTCTATGTTCTCTCTAGTTCCACTCACACAAGCCCTAATCACAAAATTCTCTGTGTTCTCTCCGGTTCCAGTGTTAGGCGGTTCTCTGGGTTCTCTCTGGTTCTAATGGCACAAGCTTTAATAACAAGTTCTCTGTGTTCTCTCCGGTTCCACTGACACACAGTGTTCTATTTTGTCCGGTTTCACTGACACAGGCTCTGACCATGCAGCGCTTTCTGTTTCCTGCCCCAGGTTCTTCTCGCTCGGTGCCGTGTGCAGTCTGGTTCTGGACTCTCCATCATTAATCATATTAAGCTGTGAATGGCAGTGCCACCCAGGCCCCACTCTTCAGCCCACTGAGGTGGAGTCAGACCAGAGACCAGAGTAATGAGCGCTAAGTGAAGCCCTTTAGTACTGAGTTAGCAGCGCTTTTGTAAGACACACAGGCTGAAGCAGAGAGGAGTTGAGTGCTTCACTCCTTCTGACTCATCTCTCGATCTCTGTGTGTCACACACACACACACACACACACACACACACACACACAGACACAGACTCTCTCTCTCTCTGTCCTTGTCCATGACACACAAACACAAACACACACACACACACACACACACACACACACACACACACACATACATACACAGACACTCTCTCTCTGTCTTTGTCTCTGACACACAAACACACACACACACACACACACACACATATATATATATATATATTATATATTATACAACAACATACATACGCATCTAAGCATTGTTTTAGTTTTATCATTGAAATGGTCTATAGATCCTCGAGCCATACTGACCTGGGGATACTCTACAGTCATTAGCTTCTAATGGTCATAGACGTTTGGGTTTCAAACTGCTTTTTACCAGTTGCCGTTATAGGACTGTTATACAACCAACTTGCCACTAACACTGCATGCTGATATATTAGTCTTTTAACCAAACTCCATCAACAGGAAAGGAAATATGTATTTTCATTCAATGAGTGAAGTTTCACTTTCAGGTTTCTGATGCTTCCTAGTATTGATGCTACTGTCTGTAGTGTTTCATCTAAGGAGCAGTGCCACCGCTGTTCCAATTCAATTTCAGTCAAACACTCAGATCTGGTCACACTCTGGGTTATTTACTAGAGACTACATTTACATTTGTGGATTTAGCAGACGCTTTTATCCAAAGCAACTCACATTGTTGTCAGTTCTACTGTACTTCAGGGCCAGTCTCCCCTAAAGCAACTTAGGGTTAAGTGCCTTGCTCAAGGGCACAATGATGGCAGCTGGGTTTTTGAACCCACAATTTTCAGCTACTAGCATGCTAGCCAGGTTCCTTAATCGCTATGCTACCAAAAAACTGAGCTGTGATTGAGCTGTCTTGGTCTGGATACTTTGCAGTCACCTCCCACTTCCCTGAGGTGAAATCAGTGACTGTAAATCAAAATACCTCTGTACACTATTGGACAGATCCACAGCCAGTCAGACCAATGATTCCGATGATGCTTGCAGAGATGAGACAGAGCTGGTTGAATCATAATTTGAAACAAAACACACGTTGAGCCTGCCTCCATTGCATCTGGGGTAAAAGCATGTTTTTGATCGGTTCCCTATCTCAGGCAAACGAAAAGAAGTGGAAACAGACTCTGTGGCCAAACTGTGCTGCAGAGCAAACCGGAGCTTGCAGCTCAGGATGGGTTTTCACAGGCTAGAGTGGAGAGCAAGCCTTCAGTCTGATAATGGAGTCGTACAAAAGACTCAAAACCCTCCTCCATTTTTTTAGAATGAATTCAACTCAATTCTCAGTTTAGTTCGACAAAGCTTTACTTACATAAATGTCGCAGTAACATTTTTGGTCAAAGCTCATAGACATACACACTTCAAAGGACAAATATGTGAGCATTTCTCTTTCTCTCTCTCTCTCTCTCTCTCTCTTTGACACTCTCTCTCTCTCTCTGTTTCTCATTCTCTCTCTCTCTCTCTCTGTTATCATGTGTTGGTTTTATGTGGTTTATGAGGTCCGGGATTGTATGTTCTGTTTCTTATGTGAGAATGTAAGCTTTGTTTGCATGATAGTTTAATGTTTCTTCTGTTTTAGTAGCCTTATCATCTGAGAAAGGAAAACAATGATTTAATAATGGAGTGTTAAACCTCTCTCTTTATCTTTATCTTTCTCTCTCTCTCTCTTTTTCTCTCTCTCTCTCTTTTTCTCTCTCTGCAGGCGACTCTCTGCTCAAACACAACGGCATGAAGTTCACCACCAAGGACGTGGACAACGACCACTCGGAGAACAACTGCGCCTCCTTCTACCACGGCGCCTGGTGGTACCGCAACTGCCACACGTCCAACCTGAACGGCCAGTACCTGCGCGGGCAGCACACGTCCTACGCCGACGGCATCGAGTGG
>PYXC01000181.1:165000-237500 GCA_015244755.2 Tenualosa ilisha | reverse complement strand
CGCCCCCTGCTGGGGATGCCCCTTACTGCGCTGGTGACACATCATCCAACCACCCATGTGACTCGTCTGAGCGTGAAATTGTGTATGTATGTGTGTGTGTGTGTGTGTGTGTGTGTGTGTAGCATGCCTCTGCAGCAGGGTCTCCACACCGTGATATCAGTACACTACAGGCTCCACACTGATGTCCTTAATCCAATCTCCCCCCCTTTGCACATTTTATGTTTTTAATCTGTGCTTCTTTCCTTGATGGATTATGTATGACCAAATAAGATGTTGTGATTTGTACATTCTGTGAGGGAAAAGATGGGGCTCAGCACTTTGGAATGGTAGAGTTTGGCTTACCGCTGACCATGAGACTCGTATATGGAAACCACAGCAGCAGATTCCTGTATCTTAGCTTTTTCATTGGCTCCCCCCCCCCCCCCAACTTTGGTTATTCCCATTTTAATGTTTCAAATGACATTTAATAAATATTCACATTTTCTAAACAAGCCACCCACTGGTGACTGTCTGTTGTGCTGTTTTACTGCAAAGCAATACAGGTCTGTTTATGGTCAATCTTGGGTATGCTTGTGGCTGGATAAAGAGGAAAATCCGATGTGATTCAATCCATAGTCCTGTTGGCAGCTAACATTAATTGAATGGGGCATAGGAGATTAAAAATGAAAATGAATTTCTGTGCCCCATTCAGGGCTATGGATTGATTCACACCAGGTTTTTTCCTTTAACAGGGACAAATACAGTTTTTGAGGCATTTTCAGATGGATTGGATACACTTGAAAGATTAATTGAAGTAAATTGTAATGAGAGGGACGGACTTTGTTTCTTTTATTAGGCCTGGCAGTTATGTGTCAGAACATAGTGCTCCATTCTCAGTAATTCTGACAGTGCGATGATCATTATCACGTGAATTGCTCTCGGAGAACTAAAGTGCAGGTACACTGGTACACTGAGAAACCTGTGGACATTTTAAGACATTTGACGATCTTTCTCTCTGCCCTGACAGCCTCAAATGCTAACATTAGCAGGTGTCGGATGAAATGGGAGAAATATTAAAAATGTCACATTTGAAAAAGGTTTTTCTCTCCGCTACCCACCACCGTCACGCAGCCCCGGCCGAGACAGAAATGGCAGCGTTGATCGTTCCAGACGTGAACAGACGAGGACCATTAACGGAGCGTGCTCGTCAAGCACCATTAACAGAGTGTGCTCATCAAGTTCTCTATAATCTGTTGGCCGCTTTACTGTCTTCCTGGCCGTCTGGCTCAAAAGCCAGATAGGTGAGATTAGAGAGAGACTAAAAGAAGAGGCTTTTGTTTTGAAGTCGCCGTGCAGGCGGCCCTTTGTGATGAGCTCTGGCGTGGTGCCGTTACACACACGCGCGCACACACACACACACACTCTCTCTCACACACACAGACACACACACTCTCTCTCTCACACACACACAGACACACTTCGTGATGCTTTGATGATGCCTTTCCTCTACCACCCTTGTCCAAGTCTTTTAAATTCTGTCTCATTCATGCTATGGTGTATATCAGTGTGCCCCTGAGACACTGGGCGTCGTACTGAGTGCCACCTGCCCCATCTGCAGCTTGCTGCAGACATGATTATTTCTGCATATCATGCCTCATAATAATGTGGGAATAAAGTGTGGGAATTGGGTTGTATTGAGGATAGTTGTGTTAACTGTCTTTCTCCACATATAGCTCGGTCGTGCCGTTTTTCCCTATTCAACATAAGGAAGATCAGGCCGTACCTAACCCAACATGCAACCCAGCTCCTGGTTCAGACCCTGGTTATCTCTCGTCTTGACTACTGCAATGTCCTCCTATCATGCCTACCAGCCTGTGCAGTGAGACCGCTACAGATGATCCAGAATGCAGCTGCACGTCTGGTCTTTAACCAGCCAAAAAGGGCACATGTCACACCTCTGTTCATTGAACTTCACTGGCTGCCCTTGGCTGCTCGCATTAAATTCAAGGCACTTATGTTGGCCTACAGGGTGAATGATGGCTCTGCTCCCATCTACTTGAATTCTCTTCTGAAGCCCTATGTCACCCGACGACCACTACGCTCCTCTAAGGAACGTTTTCTAGCACGGCCAACACCTTGTGCAGGTCGGTCCAGACTCTTCTCATATCTGGTTCCGCGCTGGTGGAATGACCTCCCAAGTGCTACCAGATCAACTGATACCCTCTCCACCTTCAAGAAACTCGTGAAGACTAAGCTCTTCCAAGAATATCTCCTGGCGTAAACTTTGAGAATGCACTTAATAATTTAATTTCTCTACATTGTGTTACACTATTGCACTTTCAACTTAAACAGCGCAGATTCTATGTTAGCAATATGCACTCCTTGTTAGTTCATTGTGTTGTAGCTTGAATGTTATCCTCTTTTGTAAGTCGCTTTGGATAAAAGCGTCTGCTAAATGCCTAAATGTAAATGTAAATGTAAATATAGTCTGTAACTTCAGTTTAATTCTATGCTGGCACACAGAGAACCCATTCACAGATATATCTTGCATACCCCTTTGAACCGATCCAAGCTCAGAAACTGCAGTCCAAAAGCGCTTTGCACAAGACAAAGCCACAAATGCACACACACACACACACACACACACACACACACACACACACACACACACACACACACATCCATATGTTCAGATACATGACCGAGCAAACGATAACAGAACCAAGAAAAGACATCAGAAAGAAAGCACAAATCATGTGTAATATAGCTATTGATTTAAACTATAAATATTAATAGTATAATATAAATATTATTATAGATGTCCTCACTTGTCTTCTTTTAACACAAGAGCCCAGCAGTTAGTGACCTCCTATGCAATACTTCCCTCCAGAGACTGGTGTGGTCTGCGGTCTGCTCTGAGATAGTGGCCACAGACGAGGACTGTTGGTGCTGTGGGCTTTGGGGAGGTTGGGTTGGGGGGGGGGGGGGGGGGGTGGAAGACCCTCTCTGTCAGAGCAGAGGACTCAGTCTGCGTTTAATTGCCATTTCTTCAGGCAGCAGACAGATTTTTATCCAAACTCCCATTATCTCTATTGGCTAGACCAAGGCCAAGATGGAACTGCTGCTCGTTCAAGTTTGCTGTCTGTGAAGCTTAATTGCAGCATGATTGCAATTTCGCAGGCCATCAATATTTCAGATTGCGTACTTTTGTGCTTTGCAGAAATAGGAGGCGCAAGATAATGTAATTCTTTGAAATAAATGATTAGCATTGCCAGCCTGTGTTATTTTTTCCCCCGGTTTGGCGCAGTTTGGGTTTTGAAAGGCTCTCACGTGGCGCCGATGCTATCAGTTTTGATTTCAGCAATGTTCACTCAGTTTGTGATACACACAGCGGAACTGAGAACAGATCCATCAAAGAGCAGCTCCAGGGGCCCTATATACAACTTTGGTGTGTGCGTGTGTGTGTGTGTGTGTGTGTGTGTTTGTGTGTGTGTGTGTGTGTGTGTTGTTCTGCAAGTTAGTGTCAGCTACCTGGGGAGAGCTGTGAGAGTCTGTTCTATAGCTCTGAGGCAACGTGTGTGAGTGTGCCTGTGTGTGTGCATATATGTGAGTGTGTGTGTGTGTCTGTGTGTGTGTGTGTGTGTGTGTGTGTGTGTGTGTGTGTGTGTGCATATATGTGTGTATGTGTGTCTACGTGTGTGTGTGTGTGCGTGTGTGCGTGTGTGTACATTGGTGGGTGTGTGACAAGTGTGTGCTGCAGTTGGCAACTTTACAAAGTGGAATTTCTATTTCAGGCAGCTGGAACAATTCTAGTCACAAGGTTTTGTCCGGTGGTGGGGGAGTTGTGTGTGTCGACGCATGCAGGGGCCACAGCGATGCCGTATCTGGACCAATGCTGGGCCATGTGTCAGCCAAAGGCTTCTGCAGTATGAACAGACTTGGTTGGGTTCATGAAGAGGACACTCTCCTTCCTCCCAACATAGTAAAGCCCACCCTTCCTCCCTCCCTCGCTCAAATTGCCAAGGCTTCACTTTACTTCACACTGTCAGGGTCTCGGCTAGACTACACGCTTCAAACTCACACTGCCCCCGAACCAGTTGTGCCCCAGCCACTGAGAGCAGTCCTAATGGATTCCTGTTACCGCCGTCAGACTAGATGCACACACACACACACTGCCATACACTTATACGCACACAGCCAGAGAAGGTGGGCACTGATGCAACTGGCCCAAGTCAGATATGGATCCAGCCCAATTTTCACTGCCAGATCTGGCCCAGTTTCACTGCCAGATCTGGCCCAGAGTCCCTCCCAGATACGGCCCAGTGTCCCTGCCAGATCCAGCCTAGTGTCACCGCCATCTTGTCCCTTCAGCTAGAGGAACACAGAGTCCATTAAGGCACTTTTATGGAGAAACACAATTGAAAATCCTGAATCCAACCATGACTGTTCTGTGAAGGTTATTTTCACATAATTTAGCTTGATTTATTCTGTATGCAGCCTAAACTGCATACGCCTGCTTGTGAAATAGAGGTGATGAATTACTTGACTCCAAATCATCTTATTTTACTATTAGTATTAGTTTATGATCTTAATATTATACAGTGCCAGAAAACCTGTCAGATTGGCATTTGGCAACCAGCGAATCCTCCTTTCCTTTCTTCCTCCTCTCTCCTTTTCTTCCCCCCTCTCCTTTACCTCCTTTACAACTCCCTCTTCCCCCTCTCCCCTTTACTTTCCCTTATCTCTCCTCTTCTTTCCATTCCCCTATTCCCTTTCCCTCTCTCCTTGGCTTTAATCTCTCCACCTCTTCATTTTCAGTCTGGCTGCATCTTCTTCTTCTTCTTCTTCTTCTTTTCTCCAGGCGTTGAGCCAGAGCGATCGATACAACCGCCACATTTTAGCCTCCTGCATCATGAGGCTTCAGCATGAATCTATTATTAGGCTGTAACCTTGCATTATGATTTAAGAGTCCCATAACAGCATCTGTGTGTGTGCGTGTGTGTGTGTGTGTGTGTGTGTGTGTGTGTGTGTATACCGAGAGTCGGTGCATATGCTGCATACAGTCCCAGCCCTTCTTCTGACCCACCGCTCCTCAGTGCCTTGTAATGAAACACAGTGTGGGGGCTCCAATTACACTCAGATTGATTCAGAGCAAAGGCATGCTTTAGTGCTGGCAAATGGACTCAGCACGGCCTGTTCATCTCTTGCCTCGCACAGCAAAGCCACTTCCTCAGCTGGCTTTAAGAGGAGTTGCACAGTGCCAATGAGGAGAGGAAATATCATCGTCATTTGGTCATCAGCTGAGAATCACAGAGAAATTAATGAGTGAATGAGTGAATATATGAATGAATGTCTTTATTGTCACTGTACATGAACAACAAAATTAAATGCCAACCTTGCGGTGAAATCACATAACAATTTCCTAAACAAATAAATCAATAAGACAGAAAGAGCATCAAAAACACATCTCACATATGCACACACATGCATGCTCATGCATGCCCATCTCCCGAGCTGAGGTGCTGAGAGTTGTTGGGATGACTCGGAGCCTGCTGCAGGGCTACGCGGCGTGGTTTAGTGCTGGTTAGGCACTTACAGCTCTGGATGAAATTTTAGACAAGCTTCCAGAGCAGGACTTTGCCAACTATCAGCAAAAGGACATCGGATTGCCTGCCAGGAGCCCAGCAGTGCTGCCAGCCCAGTGCTCTCTGCATGGCAGCTGCATGTTTATCATATAGTTATCTCACTAGAGCAAAGGATAGTGTGGATTGGGCAGTGCATCGGAAATCCCAATGTCCTTAGGATATAGGACCTATTACACTCTCAGCAGCCATAATAGTCCTTCAGTCTTTTATTCTCTCTCCCTCTCCCTCCCTCTCGTCAACAATCTGCTCAGTCTGCTTGCCTGCCAGGCATTTGTTTTGTGTTTATTTCATGAGAGGCTTCAGATTGAGTGCATTTGTGAAATTAAATTCATTATGTATGGCATGGCAAGACAGCTATAAATCCCTGGAGGATCGTACCGGTCTTTTAAATTGAAGCCATATCTCTGTAGCTATAACATGATTGCGCTTTTCCAGTGGGCAGAGAGGAGTGGAATGTGTGTGTGTGTGTGCGCGCATGTGTGTGTGTGTGTGTGGGTGACTGAAGGCCCAGCTGCTAAGTGGGTCCGGATCTACACTTACTAACTGAAAAGGATGTGGCTAGTCAGAGCAATGGTCCTGGTTTGTTCCAGCGTCACTTGACACATTTTGGGCTAACTGATTGAATCATGGTGAGCATGTGTGTGTATGTTGCAGCCAGAGATTGAGAGAGAAAGAGAGAGAGAGAGAGAGTATATGTAAGATGTCCCACACCACAGCAAGAAAAAAAACAAACATGCCAGTAGACTATCCTTCTGTGACAGATGACATTGCTTGCTACACTACAGAAACTAAATATGTTTAACTGCACCATAGATTATTATTAGATTGTAGATTATTTTAAAACTAACAAATTTGTACAATTAATGCTGCACCATTCATAAATGAACATACAAAATGAAACAATGAGGTTACTCCTGTCTGATAGAAGTTGTGACAGTTAAGAGAGCCTGTCCTAACATAACCAAGTGTTTGAATAGTTATTGGGTCATTTCAAAACCAAGAGGTTTTATAGTCTGATAAGGAGGCAGGTCTGTGGCTGATAGCCTAATCTGGAAGTAATGTGTAGATCATTCTGCTGATGCAAATTTATAGAAAACCCGGCATCCGATAAAATCCAATAAAATGTAAACTTTTCTAGAAACAAACAAGTTTTCCTGCGGGGAGTCGCACTATTTATCACAAACCCTCACTCGGCTTTGGCATTGTTCCATTGAAAATTGATTTCTCTTTGAGAAACAAGGCTGCTAGATTTTTAAGAGCTCCCAGGGAAGTTCGACTCAGAACACCACTCAAAACAATGTTCCCTTGTGGCGAGACAAAATTTTAGTGGAATCCAATAAAACAGCTGAGAAATTTTGTTGGCTATAGTGACAGCTTCACTGAGCCCTTAGTGTTTCTCAAATGATGTAAGTTCCTTCCTTGTGTTTGTATTCCTTTTGTAAACAACAAAAGGCGCGCTGACACGTTTACGTTTCGTTGAGATGTGGCGTACTACACTAATGTCGGCACATGAAACAGAAAGCTAAACATCATTGATGCACCTCTTCTACCACGAACCGCAGGGACTTTCCGTAGATCGCGGGTGGCAGTTGTATGCGAGCGCAGCCCACTACTCTAATTCTCAGAAACTCAAAACGGCCCATGAGGAGGAAAGGCCAAGCCTCTCTACAATGGGACATCACTGACATTTCAGACGACTCAGGAAGAGATGATGTAGGCCAACCTGATCTTGTCATTTAGACCTACAGAGGTGAAACTATTATTTCCGGGATGTTCGAAGGGGAAATCCGTGGTTAATCATATCCAAATTCACTTTTGAAGACATGGCTTTATTCTGTTGGTCTACATACAAGAACACAGTCTCTTTTCATGAAGAAGTTCAGAAGACGCGTTCTTGAGCACGGGCTGAGCACATCTGATCCAAGTCCGCTTCCGACTTCTTCGAGTGCTATGGCGTCAAGTAAAGACATCACTAATGATGTGTCTTCCACACCAGATGAAAATGAGTATCCATCCGGGTTTCCTCAAAATATCTGCGACCAAATTCCCCACGAGAAATATTTATGTAGCAACTGCAACAGCGTGCTCAATAAAGCTCGCCAAACCGCCTGCGGGCATCGCTACTGCCTGGCCTGCGTCAACTGGCTCGTCAGGTAAGACCACTTAATTCATAAAGAATTCATTATCAAACGATTAAAAATCAGGAGTGTGTCCTGGTATGCTCAAGTTGATCAATATTGAGCAGCTTTTTCTAAGCATTTTAACTACCCAAGATCAAGAAAGCACGTTTAGCCTACAGTAAGACCTGATGGACTGATTTATCAATACATTATCAAAGTGTTTAGAGAGATTGTTGTCTGAATAGGAACAACAAGACTCCTGTGTGTAAAAAGTGCAAGGAGGAGGAGCCTAACACGGAGAGTGATTCAAGCATATTGACACTGGACAATGTAAGTTTAATTTTCAACTTTTTTTTAATATAGAAATTGTTCTCATTGATCTTGCAGGTTAAATGCAAGTCGTATATCTATCCAAACTCATGCCATTTTAGTGTGACTAGTTAGTTTAGTTTAGTTAGTTGTGATTTAGTTAGTTGTGACTAACTAGGTCATTTAAGGTCCTGTGACAGTCGTCACAAGTGTAGGGTTTTGCTCTTCTGTCTGAATGTCAAATGCACGAGTATTAACCAAAAGCAAGTGTGAGTTCATTATTATCCAGATGATGCACGAGTATTTACCAAAAGCAGGTGTGAGTTCATTATTATCCAGATGATGCACGAGTATTTACCTAAAGCACGTGTGAGTTCATTATTATCCAGATGATGCACGAGTATTTACCAAAAGCAGGTGTGAGTTCATTATTATCCAGATGATGCACGAGTATTTACCTAAAGCAGGTGTGAGTTGTGTGCTGCCGCTCATTATCCAGGTATGTGCTACATTTTGGTGATGGTTGGTTGAGGCAAGGATCCCTCCCTCCTTTGTAAAGGGCTGTGGAATGTGTTGTTGTTGTTGCTGTTGTTGTTGTTGTTTTGTTGCCTTTATAATTGTAAGACCGGGAAAAAAACAGTGCCGTTACACACTCTTAATTAGTGTGTTACAGTGTAGTTAATGATACCCGCATACGGTAACAAGGACATCGCAAGAATCCTATGGGTTAACCTTCATAGTGAGGAATCACAAGGGACCCATGCAGACACAAAAACTGTAACTGCCGCCTCGCTTCCCATCCAAATATCAATTTAGTGGTAAAAGCAGCCAGAAGTCTTTCCCCCACCGGCTGGCCAAGCCTTCAGGCCGAGGGGTTTTCTCCTGGGGCTCCTTCTCGCCAGAAGACATTACAGAGCTTACTGAATGTGAAAATGGACTCCTTGAAATGATGACACACACATTCTTTTTACCGTGTCAAGCGTGTGTGTGTGTGTGTGTATGTGTATGTGTGTGTGTGTGTGACGGAGAGAGAGAGAGAAAATGTGTGCGTGAGAAAGAGGGTGAGTGTGTGTGTGTGTTTGTGTGTGTGTGTGGTCAGCTGCAGGGAAGCCTCGGTGCCTGGTCTAATGTCCCGTGACAGGACAGGACGAAGGTGTCATGTATTCTCCTTGTTCCCATTGGTGACTCAAGTCACAGGCCCCGGCTTCTCCTCAGGTGAACAGACTCGGCCCACTTCCCATCTAGCATGGAGACAGATGGGCTCTCACAGTTTGCCATTATTCACAATACCTGTGATATTGTAAACAAAATAACAATATTTCGATAACATTATCAATATAAGATAACATTATCATCATATGACCTTTTGTTTATCTGGTTGCGTGTATGATACCTATTGTACTGTGCAGTAGTAGTTACAGTTGGCTATGTAAGAAGTGCACTTGTTTGGGTTTGGACACAGTTAGAAAAAGTCCCCTTAGTATTGAAATGGAAACACTGAAGTCAGTCTTTAAGATTTTCTATGGTGAAGGTGAGAACAGATTAGCATATGACCTGCACACTACAGTCTTCAAATGACATTCTGGAGATGTTCTAAGGAAATGGTCAGGACCAAACATTCTATAGAGCACTCCGCTCTCCACTTTAGAATCTTTGGTCAGGACAGCTTAGCCAAGGTTGATCAACCGCCTCTGGTTTAGCCATTAACTGAATAACCAGTAGAATCTCGAAAATAAAATACAGGTCAATACAAACTGATTCCATCTAGTTTACAGACTTGTTTTTATATTCTGACAGGAAATGAATGTGTCTTTGTGGATGATGTCAGTGGTGGTGAAATGACCACGGGCCTTAAATTGAATGATGTGTCACCTGACTGTGTGACCTCAGCCTTTATTCAAAATTATATGACATCATGTTTACAACCTTTTTGTGTATGTGTGTGTGTGTGTGTGTATGTGGGTGGGAAAAGGGTGTTTAGGGTGGGGTGTGATGTCTGTGATGGGGTAAATCTGGTGAGTCACGGACGGAAATGTTCTTATTCTGTATGTCCCCTGCAGTCCTTCAGTGATGCAGCCATCACCAAGGAGATCCTGGAGCTCAAGGTGCACTGCGTCAACCAGGGCTGCTCATGGAGGGGCATACTCAGGGACTTTGAGGTACTTTCCTCCAATCGACACTTATCTCCACTGCTGTTGAGAGCGCTAGCGTGTGTGTATGTGTATTTCTGTCTATTTGTGCATGCTGATGTTGTGTGAAGTTTGTGTTTTTGTGTATGTGTAGTATTGTGTGTGTGGGTGGGTGGGTGGAAGGGTGTGTGTGTGTGTGTGTGTGTGTGTGTGTATTTGTGTCCAAGCGTCTATGGTTGTTATGTGTAGGCTTCTGTGTTCTGTGTTGTAAAATGTTGCGAGGAACATTCTGTGTGTTTGCTTTGTGTTGTGTGATGTTGAAGTGACTAGTGTGAGGTGAAGTACGTGACACTGTGATGCTAGATGATGTTCATTCAGTTCCTCCTTCTTTCTTGTCTCTCTCTCTGCGATTTAAAGAGTTTTCAGTGAAGCTTACATTCACTGACGCATTTTGCTATGCGACCTTCCAGTCCAGGATGATGGAAATTTTGGTTGCCATTTAAATTGAATACATTTACATCCGTTTGGAAAAGTTCAATATTACAAGTGAACAGGACACATAAATCTAATAAATGATGCATTTACACGGATCCTTGGATTTTCCTGTCCTTCATCCTAAACGTGCCATTTTCTATTTCAGAAGATGACACACAATTATATCCCCAGCCCTATTTCTGTACCCTAAGAGGGGAAGGAGAAGCTTCAGCCGTAGCAATGTTCTGCAAGACGTCACCTTTTTAAATATTTTTGAGCTCTTACACAAAGATGCTTATGTGACTAAAAGGTACTTTTAATTAGCCGTCATCAGTCAGGGCTGGTTAGTCACTGCATCCATTTAGAGACAGTAGAATGAACAAAAACACCTTTCTTTGCTCTGTCAAAGAGACACAAAAAGGAGAAAGAAAACCCTCTGAATAACAGTTGGGGTTTTTGAGTCTTTATTTGAAACCCACTCGGTGGTTCCCGAGTTGAGCTGCTTCACTCTCTACAATTTACACATTAACTTATGTTAATGATGACCCTTGTGACCCATTGTCACATGATGAGGGGTGTGGTCTACAGAACACAGCTCCACCCACAGTGGTCCAGAGATATACCTCCTGGTTCTGTAGAGACATACCTCCTGGTTCTGTAGAAATATACCTCCTGGTTCTGTAGAGATATACATCCTGGTTCTCTTATCAGGTGAATGACATTCAAGTTCGTATTCTTTTAGCAGTCTTATGTATAATTGTAAACAGTAGACCTATATAAATTGCAGTAAAATGTAAAATTGGTACATTCTACATTCTACAGACAGTACTACAGTGTAAGATAGCATAAGCCCTTTGGGAGTCGTCATAATAAAATACTGAGCTATTTAACCAACAAAGTGACTATGAAGCTGGTAAATTAACTGAAAAACTGCATGAAACGTTGCCACTCTTTATATTATAGGAGGGATCCTGAAAAAAAAAAAAAAAAAAAAAATGGCACAAGCAAGGTAAACGTTCTCTGCCCCTTCATCAGACCTCCCAAGTCAGAACACTTAGTGCTTGTTTACTTTTTAATAGACCTATTACGCTGTTCAGAGTTTGATAGATCTGTTTAATTACATAACTATGATCAGGTTGTTCAGACGATTTCAAGTAATTTTGCACAAATTGCTTCAAAAAAGCATCTCATGATACTCCCTCCTTTAAGTTTTGGAATACAGTTATGCGGTCAGTTTCTCCTGTTCTACACAAGAGTAAGGGGAAGTGTTTTTGACCCTTAAAACTGGCCCTTAAACTGAGAGAAGTCATGTTCCAGACTTCGAACGAAGTGTAGGCATAATTACCTAGTGAATTTTCACAGTGAGAGACTAAGAAACAGTCGAAGAAAGATAATAGCCAGCTATTGAGTCACAACATGAACGAAAGAAAATTGCTCAAGATAGACATCAAAATATCTGCCGAGAGTGTTTGAGAGACCACCATGGGCATTTGTTTTTCCAGTGCTGAATGAGTATGCCTGTGTTTACATGAACAAAAGTTTCCCAGTTATAGAGCCATTCCAATTTGCATAATTTACATACATTTATACCTACCATTGGTACCCAGGTTATGACTGTGCGTTACACAGATGAAGACGTCGGCTACTCAAATTTGCATGAAGTGGTGTCCCATTTTGATGATACATATTTCTACCCCTAACACTTCTCACTTCATCGTCAAGGGATATATTCTCTGGGAGGGCGCTTGAAATCGATGTGCTAGTGTTAAGGGAGGAGAAATGGACTCAGCCAAAGTCTCTCTCTCTCTGTCTCTCTCCTTGTTTCTTAAGAGCATCAGTTTGAGTATGTTTTGACCCCTGCAATATGGGCAACCTCTCTCTCTCTCTCTCTCTCTTTCTCTCTCGCTCCCTCTCAGGATCACCAGACTCAGTGTGAGTATGCTCTGATCCCCTGTTACGTGGGCTACCTTTCTCTCTCCCTCTCTCTCCCCCCCCACTCTCTCTCTCTCGCTCCCTCTCAGGATCACCAGACTCAGTGTGAGTATGCTCTGATCCCCTGTTACGTGGGCTACCTCTCCCCCCCCCCCCCCCCCCCCCACACACACTCTCTCTCCTCTCTCTCTCGCTCCCTCTCAGGATCACCAGACTCAGTGTGAATATGCTCTGATCCCCTGTTACGTGGGCTACCTCTCTCTCTCCCCTCTCTATCTCCCTCCCTCTCTTACTCTCTCTCTCCCTCTCAGAATCACCAGACTCAGTGTGCGTATTCTCTGATTCCCTGTAACGTGTACTACCTTTCTCCCCCCCCCTCTCTCCCTCTCTCTCTCAGGATCACCAGACTCAGTGTGAGTATTCTCTGATTCCCTGTAACGTGGGCTGTGGTCACATGGTTCTGCGGAAGTCTCTGGCTTGTCATCTGAAGAAGAGCTGCCCCAAAAACACCTCCACCTGCCCTAACTGCTCCCAAATATTCATCCTTGCTGAGCTACCGGTAGGATAATCAATCAATCAATCACTTTATCAATCAATAGAGATGCATAGATACATCAACCATTGAAATTAGTTGATGTTTGCCCTTTTGACTGGTATTGGTTGTTGGCAAATTGGCCAAGGACATTTTGCTGATGGCAGTGGCCCAATGCTGATCTGATTCTTTGATCAATTCTGCATGAGCCAGGTTCTGTTCTGCAAATTCAGAGATGCTATGAAGGATTAAAAGACTCAGATATGTGTATTTTACTGTAATAAATGAATGCTTTTTTTAATGAATGAAATAATTATGTTTGTTAATGTACCATTTAAGTGTATAATTAACAGCAATAACAAAAGTTTAAACCAACAAAATAATAAAATCTGACTGCCAAAATTGTCATTTGAAACGGAGCATTTCACAATTAGTGCACCCCTATCAGCCAATCAGTCAGTCAGTCAATCAATCAATCTGTCTGTTAAAGGAGAAATCTGGTGTGAATCAATCCATTGCCCCATTGTTCCCGGTCACCAAGTGCTGTCGGTAGGAAAAACAACAAGAAAGTTTGACGCAACATACACCGAATAGCGAATCGGCAGCTAACATTAATTGAATTGCGCATAGGAAAATTAAAGTGAAAGTAAGGTGCTGTGCCCCATTGGCTTTGGATTGATTCACACTGGATTTCTCCTTTAAGCGGTCAGCATGTCTTAAAACCGTTAACAATCTATGGGTCAATTCATCTCTCTGTCTATAAACACACATGTGCAAATCCCTCATCCCCCAGTCTGTAAATCAGTGTGTTTATGTGTCGTGTCAGACAGAAGAACACTGAGATGCTCTAGCGTCAGTGTGTGCTGATGCAAGAGCTGAATGAGCAGCAGCAGGAGGCTGAGTTGTGCTTTTGTGGTCAGGATTGTCTAGTTTGTGGATGGATATGTAGGGGATTTAGGGGAGTTGCTGCAATTTTTCTTTTTGTTCTCCAGGCTTTGAGTTTAAATTTGAGTTTGCACTGATACACACATCCACACTCTAACCACTCTAACACAAACACACACACACACACACACACACACACACACACACACACACACAAACACATGAGGAAAGCACCTTTCCGTTTCTGGACTGGTTTTGTTCTTCCATCTGAAATGACAAACATTGATCTCTGAAGGCTTTGATCTCCTCCTCTGTATAGATGGAGTGTTTATGCTGTTAGTGTGGGAGTGTGTGCACTGCAGTTAGCGTGTGTTGCCCTGAGTGTGTGGGCTGCTGTTAAGGTGCACGTTACCCTGAATGTGTGTGTGTGTGCTGCTGTTAGTGCTTGTGTCGTCCTGAGTGTGTGCATGTGTAATGTTAATGTATGTGTGTGTGCTCTTACTGTGTTTGTTTCCCCGTGTGTGTGTGTGTGTGTGTTTTTAGTTCGTGTGTTGCCCTGAGTGTGTGTGCTGGTCTGAGTGTGTGTGAGCTGCTTCTACTGTGTGCATGGCCCTGAGTGTGTGTGTAGTGTTGTTAGTGTATGTATGCTGCAGTGTGTGTTTTGCCCTGAGTGTGTGTGCACTGCTATTAGTGTGTGTGCTTCTACGAGTGTGTGTGTTGTTAATCCACTGCCGGTGTAGATAGCCACAGACCATCGGCTTCTCTCAGGTGTGTAGTTCAGTTTAGACTAAAATGGTCTGTGTGGCATTTTCAAAAAAGTTAATTTGACAGTAAATTGGAACCTTTGACACATAGTCTGTCCTTCAAGTCAAGTTTATAGGTCTGTTTTGCTTTTGCACTTCTGATTGTGTTGCAATGACATTCATTTTTCAAGTAATGTTCGTGATACCTTGTGATATTCTCATTTTTGGGTAATATATTGTAAACATTCACCAGGCTTTGAGCAGATGGCGATGCCATCTTTGGTTGCCGTCCCAGCTGGGGTAATGTCTGTAAGGTTCCACCAGGCTTTTTGGGAGATGACTGTGATGGAGCTGCAAAAAATCACAAAAATCTACAGGGAAACGAGCTCCAAACAATTGGCAGATAACTCAAGTAAAAACTAACTTATTCCCAGCCTCTCAGAGGTGAAATTGGATATCTGAACAGTTTCTGCATATGGTGAGAGAGGGGAGAGTGAAACGAGGAGAGAGAAGCTGTTTGGAAACAATCTAGAAGTGTGAAAGGATGCCTTTCTCATTATGCAAATGTCCAGTAGCAATGCTGGGGAGAAGTAATTGTTTGGAGATTATTTTGTTTGTGCCATAGTTAAGGAAATGCATCTTGTGTCCTGTGTTATTACAGGTGCATAACTGCCATCGTCAAGGCGATAAAAAGCCTGCAGCCACGGAGAAGAAGCAAAAGGTAAACAAATCAGGGTCACGTCTCAGGGGTCAACACTGACCGCCCTGACGAAGTTTTATTCGACATGTCTCCCACAAGTACGTGCTGTTTCCCTCTCACCGTGATGTGGCAATGTGTGTGTGTGTTCTTGTTTTTATAGAATGGTAAAAATGCAGGCCCCAAGGATAAGGATTGTTGTGTTTTCTCTGACGTCGGCTGCACATTCAAGGTAGCCCATTTGTCCTTGTTCTATTTCAGTGCATACCGTTTCACTTCCCTTCTGTGTGTATCTGTTATTATCTGTCAAATGGCCCTTACGTTGGGTCACTTGTTCCCATGTGGTTTATTCCATTTTCTTCCATTATATTAACATTATATTGTATTTCTTTTCATCTGATGTGTGTGCTATGTCTTAGTTGTATGCGTTTAAGTGTTTAGCTTCGTGTTGTCCTGTAATGTTCTCCTGTAATGTTCTGTATATTATATTATATTGACTTATATTAACTAAAGCCTTCATGTGTGCTAATGTACTTTTTTACATGATCTTTTGGGTAACATTTTACCCAAACAGGTCAGTAAATACAAAACACATTCATAGCAGCTGTTATAAATTGCTCTCAAAGCATTCATTACTGTTTCATAAGACATGAATCAACATTCATACCCAACTTTTCATAAGTGTGGAGGACAGAAAGGATATAGCTTATCAAAATAAAAGTCCTACAGTCTCACAGCAGCACTGCCGTTTTTGTTTTTAACTTGTTACCGGATCATGTCACTTCCTGAATACCTCATGAAGTCTACTTCCAATGCAACCATACCGTACAGGTTGTCAGATACTCATAATCTGAGTATAACACTGATAAAATACATAGAGCTGACTAGTATTTGTGGACCCCAGAGCGGTTGGACACATTCCCATTTGAGTATAGGCAAGGTAGGAAAAGATGACAAATACCTACAAAGGTTACATTAATTTTCTCATGAAACATCTGAATGTAACAGGTTTGAAACAAAAATGGCTGCTCTGAGACCATTGGACTTTTATTTTGATATTTTGATTTTAATATTTTTGCTTCCCACATTTATGAAAGATTGGTGTATGAATGTATGTTCCTGTCTTATGAAACAGTCATGAATGTTTTGTGAGCAATTTATGACATCTGCTATGAATGTGTATGAATGTAATCACTCATCAAGCAAAGTGTTACCATCTTTTGTTCTAATGCAAGTTGAATTTTTGCTTTGTGCATTTGTATTATGTATTGGATATAAAAGGATGTGTTGTGTTGTGTTGTGTGGCAGGGGTCAACAGACAAAGTCAGAGAGCACGAGAGCACCAGTCAAGTCTCTCACCTTCACCTTGTCCTCAAGGCAGTGCAGAACTTTTCCACATCCACATCCACCTACAACCACACCCACACCCACCCCAACTCCCACCCCCAGTCCCTTCCCGCAAACCTGTACAGCTCAGGGGGGGGCCTGCTGGAGGTGGATGGCTCAGAGGGTGGGCCTGGGGATGGAGGTGGGGGACAGGCGGAGATGTCCCTGGCACACAGTCTGCGTGAGGACCAGGCGGCGGCAGCGGCAGCGGGTGCTGTGGACGTGGGTCAGCGGATGGACACCCTGCAGGAGCGCGTGCGTGTGTTTGAGAACATCATCTCAGTGCTCAGCAGCGAGGTGGAGAAAGCTCAGCGGTCCATGGCGGAGCTGCAGAGGGATCACCAGGGCAACCAGAATAACATCAGGTTCTTGGAGGCCAAGGTAAGACGCCTCAAGCACAGATCAGAGAGGAACATTTCAAATTCTTTGAACAGAGGCGAAAGTTCCCTGCAGTTGCCAAGATGCTGGATATTTGGATGGATTTGTGGAAAGATCTTTGCAGAGACCAACTTTACCTCCTTCAAACTGTTAGTGAATGTAGGAGTTTGTAGGAAACTCAAGGTTGTCAGAAAACTATGCGCAAATTATAAAAAAAAGATGAAATGCAAGGCCATCTCTGGTTGGATTGGTTAATCCTGGAGATTATTTGGTGGAGTCATTAGAGTCGATGGAGATTTTAACATGCTAACACGTCTTCAAGGAGGTTCATTCATCACATACATAGAAATATTAGGTGCAAAACATTCAAATTGAACATTCAAACATTCAAAGCAGTCAAATTGCGTCTGGTAGTGATGGGGATGAGACTGCTTATGTTGAGACCAAGTCTTTGAAAGGTCAAGACCAAGTAGAGGCCGGGACTGTTGGTTTTTAAATGTAGCCGAGACCGAGTCGAGTTGAATCCGGGACAGGAGTCGAGTGCTACAGGACTAGAATCTGGTCTTGTGCATAAATGACTGTGTGTGCATGTGTGTGTGTGTGTGAAGTATGAAAGGTACATACATACATACATGCATAGATACATAAGTACATACATGATGCAGCACATACATACATATATCCAATATATGTATACATGCCTGTACACACATAGAGTACACTGCATCCATGCATATATGTGCACATACATACATACTGTACACACAAATGTACACAATTGTGAAGTGTGATGAATACATCATCCAAACATAATGTAAATAGCATTAGCATAAGCATCACACCAGGAGAACGACCTGGACGTCTTCGGAGAATACAACACGCTAAAAGAACACTGTGTGTGTGTGTGTGTTACCTCTGATCTCTTAAAGAACACTGGAGGTGTGTGAGTTACCACTGATCTCTAGAAGAACACTGTTTGTGTGCAGGTGTGTGTGTGTGTGTGTGTGTGCGTGTGAGAGTTCTCAGATCTCTTAGATAACACTGTGTGTGTGTATGTGTGTGTAGGGGTGTGTGTGTGTGTGTGTGTGTCAGAGAGAGAGAGAGGGAGGGAGTGACCACCGATCTCTCGAAGAACACTGCAATGAGAATCTGTTTTGTGTGTGTATGTGTGTGCGCTTGTAGTTTCTGAAGCTGTTTTGAGATCAGATGTTAATCCTGAAGTTACCAGGCTAAGCCAGTAACCTTGCCTCATAGTACAGTAGTATGCATCAGCAAAGGCATTGGTGTTGTTTTTACATTGCTTAGTTTCATGCAGGCAGGCAGACTGTGCTGTATTTTCCCCGCATCCTTACCAGAGCAGGCTGTTCTCGGGCCCTTGGGGTTTGCGTTCTGCTCTGTGAGAGGTGGATGATCCACCATGTGAAGAGAGTCCCTCTGGGTCGTGGAGAGATTGGAGACGAGGTCTCTTTTTGAGATTCACACGGCGGTGCGTTTCTCACTGCGCCTGGGGAGTGAAGAACAGTATGACCAGTTTCCCTTCACCTTCCTACAAGCAGGGGGGGACTGCTGATTTGGCAAAACACTTTATATTAGGGCATGGGCATAGGAGTGTGTGAGTGTGTGAGTGTGTGTGTGTGTGTGTGTGAGCCTGTGTAAAAGTGTGTGCGCGCGTGCGCTGACTCGTCACATGGCACACTGAACTGGAAAACTAGATGTCTGAGAGGCCTATCCCCCACCCCTCCCCACATCTCTCTTTCACACACACACACACACACACACACACACACACACACACTACATACCCATGTCATTTTCATCATTTATGTGTTTATCGCTTTTTGATTCTCTCATTTCTTCCTGCACCCTGATGGAAATTTTGAAAGGAGGCCTCTGGCTGCTTTCAAACTGTCTTCCACCCCACTTCCAGCACATTGTAGCATTATCCCATAATAGTCGCCATTATGTCAGCCCTGTAAGCAGCTGCTCCTGCCCTCTAATGCATGAAAAACAGTGCAGATCAATAGGGGCTATATAGTAGAAATGGGCTTGTGGGGCAGCCAGATTTAAATAATTAATGTCATAGGCTCTACTTTCGCTCAGGACTGGCTGTAAATATGATGCATTCCTTCACAGCCGCTATCAGCATGGCTGGCTAGAGAGAGATGATGAGTGTGCGTGTGTGTGTGTGTGTGCAGGTGTGTAGGTCTGTAAGTGTGTATGTGTATGTGTAGGTGTGTGTGTAGTTGTGTAGGTCTGTAAGTGTGTGTGTGTGTGTGTGTCTGTAGAGGTGTGTGTAGAGTGAGGGATGTCTGACATCACTGCTGGGTTACGGCCTAGTAATTTAGAATGAGGTTCCGTGCAGCAAATCAGACAGAAGAAATCTCTCGGAACAGTGGAGTCATTGTGGCGTGGAGTTCTCACACAATCATACTGCAGAACTGACATGAGTCCAGCCTCTGCCTCTCACCTTCTTTAGAAGAGAAAAGGTGGCCTCTGATTTGAAAAGGTTTCTCACTCGCTCTTTCTTTAAACTCCATCACCCCTCTCTCTTTCTCTCTCTCTCTCTCTCTCTCTCACTCTTTTTCTCTCAACCCCGCTGTCTTTCTCTTTATTTCTCTCTCAACCCCACCACCCCTCTCTTCTCTTTTTATTTCACTATCTCTCTATTTCTCTTTTTCTCTCAATTCTCCCTTTGTCTTTGTTTTTCTCTGTCTCTCTTTTTCTCTCAATCCCATCTTCAGTCTCTCTCTCTCTCACTCATCTACCAAACAGGCAGCTGGGCTGGCCTTTAGAGGAACTGTAAGCACTAATCTATTCATCTCCCCCTAACACCGGTACACTAGGAGAAACATGAAAGCGCTCGAAGACAATCATTACATTTCTTTTCCTTTTTAAAAAGGATTGTCATTATTATCAGGATGCTTGGGGGAGGTGAGCATGTCTTTACACAGTGTAATTCATTGACGATATCATCCGTGGAAGTGGACTGAAAGCAGGGGAATACGTGAGAAGAAAATGGATCCATTTGTTTCCGCTAGAAAACAGCATCTGAGGGAGCCGTGCTGTTGTTTTTATCAATAACAGACACACACACGGCAAGAACAACGTGAGCGCGGGTTTGGTAGTCCACAGTGCATTGCATTCTTACAGTTCACCATTAACGCCAGGCTTGTCTGTCTCTCTGAAAGAAGTGTGTGTGTGTGTGTGTGTGTGTGTGTGTGGGTGTGTGTGTGCGCATGCACCTGTGTGTGTATGTATGCGCATGTGTGTGCGTGTGCTTTTGCTGCATAAAACATGTCAAATGTCAAAAGCTGTGTTTGTGTGTGTGCATGTTGAGGGTTTCGCATGCGTGTGTTTGAGTGTGTGTATGTGTGTGTGTGTTTGTGTCTGCTGAGAGATTTTGGAGGAGAGGATGAGTGAGCAGAAGAGGAAGCAGAGGCCTATTGACAGTATTAGTTTAGCTGCTTTAAATGTCATAGTCCACAACAGTGCCTTTGATTACAGTAAAACCTCTAAACCTCTGTTTGCAACAGGGTCGGCACTCAAAAACACATGCACAAACAAAAAAAACACAGTTTGTACACACACACACATACGCACACACACACGCACTCACACACACGCACTGACAAAGTGCTCAGATGTTACAAATGCTTGATGACAGTTTAACACAAATGACTGTTTTTATTTCGGTTTATCCAGTGTAATTGACTGTAATTGTGTGTGTGTGTGTGTGTATGTATGTGTGTGGAAAAGACAGATATGTGCTACCTTATTTGCTGATTAAGGCCAGCAAGCGCAGGTAACCTGTGTGTGTGTGTGTGTGTGTGTGTGTGTGTGTGTGTGCGTGTGCATTTGTGTGCAAGTATGTGTTGGAAGGCATATAGTTTGGAGACTAGCGTACCATCAGTTGTTAATGTGCAATCCTTCTTTGTTGTGTGTGTGTGTGTGTGTGTGTGTGTGTGGCTTTAGATTGCCGAGCAACAGCAGCATCTGGTGATGAAAGAGGGCCTCATCAGTGCCCTCCAGCAGAGAGTGAGTGCAATGCAGGAGGTCTCCTACGACGGCACCTTCCTGTGGAGGGTCCCAGACATACACCAGAAGCTGCAGGAGGCAGCCACGGGCCAGAGAAGTAGCCTCTACTCTCCAGGTGGGACATATGCATTTATACACACACACACACACACACCTAAACACTCACATGAACACACACTTATATACACACACTGTACACACAAATACACATTTTAAATAAGATTTTAGAATTTTAACTAAAATATATTAATGTATTTTGTTCTCCTCTCTCTCTCTCTCACACACACACACACACACACACAAATTCCATCATATTCACTTGATAGTTGCATGCCTGTAAAATCTGCTACTCTGTTGTTGTGATGCAGAGCTGCATTTCTGCCAGTCTAACATGCAAACTCATGTGTGTCTCTGTGCTGCTACTGTACAGCATTCTACACATCCAGGTATGGCTTTAAGGTGTGTTTGCGTCTCTACCTGAACGGGGATGGTGTCGGGCGGGGGACCCACATCTCGCTGTTCTTTGTCATCATGAGGGGCGAGTACGACGCCCTGCTTACATGGCCCTTCCGGCATAAGGTGAGTGTATTCCTCAGTAGTGCAAAAGCATTGTAGTACACTAGCCTGGTCTTATTCCTAATTGCAAAAGCTCTGGAGTATACTATTTCCCTGTCTTAAGTGCAAAAGCTTTGGACTGTACTATTCCCCATAATACTCCCAAGTGCAAACGCTTTTGGAGTACACTACTCCCCTGTCTTAAGTGCAAAAGCTTTGGAGTATACTATTCCCCTGTCTTACTCACAAGTGCAAAAGCTTTGGAGTATACTACCCCCTGTCTTAAGTGCAAAAGCTTTGGAGTATACTATTCCCCTGTCTTACTCACAAGTGCAAAACCTTTAGTAAATAAAAGCAGTAGCTGTATAGTATTGAAGTTTTTGCTGTATACAAGGTTGATTATCACAGTATATTCCTTTAGAGGAAAAGCCTTATAGTTTACGCTCAGTTTCATACCTTTGTCTCCAGCCCTGTCACCTGTCAGGGAGGCATTTTAACTGTCCTATTAGTACATTAGCACAAAGCAGGTGAGTCGGCCTAACTGGAGATCTATAAAATACACATTAATTTAGCATAGCTCATGTAGCCTGGGAGAAACATCATCCTGATCTGCAAGCGATTGGGTTTTGCGCTTAAGATCAGTTTGTCTACCTGACCTTTTTGCACTTTCCTCTGCCTGATCAAAGCAGGCTTTTACCCCTGACGCTGATGAAGGCGGGCTTAACACCTGAAACCAAAATTCAACTGAGGCATTTTGAGCTACAGTCGTTGATCCCACCTCAGAGAAGTGGGAGATTACAGCTGGGTATTCAGACCAATCAGTTGTGAAAACCAGACTCATGCACAAATAACCATGATTAATTCAGTCACGGACACAAGGCCAGATCCCTTACAGAATACCTTCTAATTTTCATGCACTTTTACAGTTTGTTATTATTTAGTAACAAACTACCAAGCAAAAAGAAACAATCAATTAATGAATAACAGAGTCATGATCTCCCATTTGTCCAGATTAGAGGTGTCTTCATCTGGTATTGATGGTATTTAAAAATACAGATATTGTGTGTATGACTGCTGCATAACATACGTATGGAAGTAACTTCTCATGTCCCTGTCAGTTCATCTGGTTGTCTTTCCTCTGTCCATTAAGAAGAGTATTTTGTTTGTTATCTATTGGGGTTACAAACCTTTCTTATCACTACACTGAATGTCATTTTATCACCAAAAAGGGAATCAGAAAAACACATTCATTTTGTATTCATTTCAATTCAATTCAATTCAGTTTTATTTATACAGGGCCTTTTACAATGGTGCTTCACAGAAGGAGCACCCAAGAGCAACAGGGGCAAGGAAAAACCCCCTTATGTTCAGTTAATCTAGGAAGAAACCTTGGGCAGATCCACGAGTCAAGGGGCTAACCCAACTGCAGAAAATCATGCAGAAAAATTACAATCAGTAGTAACCATGACAGACTACAAGTTGCCTATAGTTTTAGCTAAGGTTCATAATAGTTCATAATAGAGTATTATCCCACTTTACATTACATGGTAGTCAGTCCATAGGTACATTTCTTACATTTTCTTTACATTTCTGTGTATAGTAAGAATGCTTCTGATATCAGTAATGATCAAGCTGAATTCCACTATTGCACTGTTGTTTCTATCTCAGTTTCTATCTGAGTTGATTTCCAGAACTATCATACTGATATTATTAGTAGCAGTAGTGATTCTTGGGGTCAGAGTGCCGGTGCTGAAAATGGGATAGTTTGTCAGCTCAAGCGCAGACTGACACCCAGGAGACTGTATGGATGTGCTGTGCATGAGTCACAGATAATGGAGACAAAGGGATTTGTTTAGGTCTCACTCTACAAGTGTCTAACAGCAGCAGGTGTTGTTGGATTTGCACCAGTTGCATGCAGTGCACAAATATGCATGGCATGGTTTCAGCGCAAAGTATGCATGTCTGCTTATGCATATTGGGTTAATATGTAATTTCTGTAATTTTTGACACTGTGGATGCATTCATCTCCTGTTTTTCATTTCAAGATTCCATTAATTTCATTGAGAGCTGTGGGTCTTATTGGGTTGAATCCAAGGATGAACACATTTTGAATAGACTGATACAAATGTACATTATATATACATCTAAAGCTTTTAGGATCGTCAATTTGGGCTGAATCAGCCAGTCATCTGGACATTCTGACCATGTGTCTGTTCTCTAGGTCACGTTCTTCCTGATAGACCAGAACCAGAGAGAACACGTTCTGGATGCATTCCGACCAGACCTTTCCTCCGCCTCCTTCAAGCGTCCCGTGTCGGACATGAACGTGGCCAGTGGCTGCCCTTGCTTCTGCCCTCTGGCCAAACTATCCTCACCCAAGCACGCCTACTGCAAGGGGAACACACTCTTCATCAGATGTGTTGTGGACATCTCTTCCTAAGGATGGGACTGCCTGGAATCTTCTCATCCTGGACAGAACCAGACATAGATCACACCTGACTTGACCACACCTGACCAGCCCTAGTTGCAGAACCCTAGTTGCCAGAACTGGCCCAAACAGAGCGTGTTTCTCTAAAAACCTTGTTAAAAGCCTTGTTGTTGACCACTGGTAGATGAAAACACAAGAGACACACACCCATTTTCAGCTATCTACCAGATATCAACCTGTAATGCACGTCTGAATGAAAAGTTGGGGAATTTCTCCCTGAGACATGACACTGCCTACTTTTTAGGATCAAACCCAGGTACATAGCTCTTAAGGCTGATTTACTGTTCTGCGTTGACTTGACGCGGTCGTTTTCCTGTTATGGTTCTGTGTCGAGTTTGTCTGTGTTTGTGTAGCATACTTCACCAAATTGCTCTGAGTGGCACTGTCTTCCCTTTGGCCATGCAGTCAAGTCTAGCGAATTCCATTGTCATGCTTTTCATTTTGTGAACATTACTGTTAAAAGAGACACTGGATATTTCAACAACCTTGTTGTTGTTGCAAAAAAGATATCAGAACTATTTACCTACAAGGTTTCTGGGCAATCAGTTTCTGTTCTGTTAACAAACAAATCTCTCATGACTGCCCACAAAGTACTGTCTGCTGATGAAGTGCTGGACTTAAAACATTATTGAAAGATAGGCTCAGTACAATTGGGAAATCCTGCCACTGAATTCAAAACGATGTCTTAAATTATTTACAAAGCCTATACCTGGGGTCTCCAACCTTTTTTCCTCCCAGAGACATTTTGACAAAATCATTGTGGTCGAGAGCTACTCTACTGTTTTACCTCCTTGTTACTGTCAGGCCTGGAGATAAAAGTTACTATCTTACACTCTTACAGCGCAGTGCAAACACTGAGGTGTCATTGAAATTTGTGGTCCATAGTTAGCCAAATCTGGTGTGCACTACCAACATCAATTCTCATAAGAGAGCAGTAGAACTGGGATCATTTTGTACCAGTCAGAGCAGGATGTTTGAATTTCATTTAATAGAGGTTTTAGAAGGGTTAATACCTTTTGTGACTATGTTATGAGATTTATTTACATTGCCACTGACTCTTTAGAGTGCTACTCTTAAGGATCCCTGGCCTATACAGTGGGCTAGGATGTTGCTAAAAGCACCTGGGCTGCTGAAATACACCGGCGAACAAAACAAAGCCAATGGAAAATGTGGTCTGTGTTCCTTTGACGTGTACTTAGAAAATTTTGGAGGGCGATGTGGAGGCTCTATGGAGGGGGTTCACAGTGATGGCGGCGATGTGACGCATAAACACAAATTGGCCTTTAGGTGTGAATGGAGGAGGTTGATGTCAAGGTAGGATGAGGGAGGGGGGTAGATACCTTGGTATCACACTGTGAACAGCTTTCACAATGGTTAGTGCTAGTTTGAGGGTCATGTCTGAATGATCAGGTCAGTGTGATACCTGTGAGTAGACTAAACGTCAGCTTAATACATTTTTTTGGGGGGTGGGGTGGGGGGATCTACTCAAAAATCACATATCACAATATGATTACTTGGTGGTTACTAAAAATGAGTCAACAGATTTTTTCTGCAATTTCCCAGCATCCTTTAATTCAAGAAGGGACACTTCTCTGTCCATTCAGACATTTCTGAAATCACCTAAAAGCCTAAATGTTATCAGGGTTTCTGTTAGTGTTTCATGTGCTGTACATGTTCAGCACTGGCGTAGGAGTGGGCGTAAGTGTTGTAGGCCTACCCCAACAGCCATCTTGGGGATCAAGGGGATTTCTGACTGACTGAAATAAACTTTTACTTTCTGTTATAATGCTGGAATTTTCATGTGTTTCAAAGGAAATGTTGATACCGTGGTAGGTTTTGTAGCCTACTAGCAATTTCATTTTTTTTTGTGCGTGTGTTATTTATTCAATAGATTTTAGGCAATTACAATATATTTTTTTTCATTTTTAACTAGTTTGGGCAACATGAATTTCCATAAAAACTATGTATGCTACCAATGTTGCCTGTTAGCCTGTGAACTGATGAATGTCATGCCTATAGATAGCCTATAATAACAATGAAGCAACATGCCCATAGGTGGGGATTATAGGCTGTGTCTACTGCTCTAAAGCAAACTGTTGTATCCAGCCCCATAGTTTATCACTGGTGTGTTGTAGTATCAACAACCTGTGGGATGACCACATTTCCTATAGGCTTCTGATTTATGACAGGCATAAACCGTTTTTAAAGATAGTATTATTGTTGTTATTATTATTATTATTATTGTTATTATCGTCGTCATCATCATCATCATTATAGTAGTGACAGGCTTGGCTACTGAGTATCAGTCCGTTACTATTATTGGCGTTTCGTTTGCTGTTCAAAATTACTTCTGCCCTCTTAGGAAAAATACAAGAATATGCGTTCCCTCCTAAAAACGATGTTGCTTCAATGCCGTGAAATTTTCCAGGCAATGTCATTGGACAGAAAGCTAGACAATTTGAATCAAACTTTGAAATCCCTAGCTTCCTGTTTGATGATGCTGTTATAGTAATTACATAAGCAAAACGTAAATGATTCGCGGGAAAAAGTGAAAAAATGGCGACTTGCAGAGTTTGAACTCGAGCGCTGCACTCTCGTTAACAACTAAAGTACTACTTTGCGAATGGACCATAACACTTTTGGAGTTATTAATGCGCTTCGTGAACTTTTACCCTTAAATCGGAGAGCATTCAAAGAGGTAAGTTTAAACGAGAAAACTGATTTTGCCCCCGGGGCGACTGTAATGTATGATAGCAGTTAACGTGTATTCATCCAAGTTGTGCTGAACTTACGTTAACGTTTTGCAGGTTTTCGTCTTGTGTTTTTCACTTTAAATATGTCATTCCAAACAGTACATTTGCAAATATTTACAGTGTGCAACATATGAATGCTACCTATACAATTGTTACACTTGGCAACTTTGGTCATAAACCGATACTTGGCTTGGCGCGACATTTGATGAACAGAATTACCCGATGCAGTGCGTCCCTGATCTAACGTAGAGACGTTGCTGAGGTACAGTACAGGGCATGCCCTGACCGCCAGTTTTGTATAATATGCAGAAGACACGGCATGTGAAGTGAATGCTTAAGCAGATTGGGTAGTAGGTCATAAAAACTAGTAGCATTTTACAGACAACATAGCAAGAACGTTACAGTGTGGTACGAGAGCCGCAGGAAAGATGACTGGTTATATAAACACTAATGTTAGCTGGCTAGCTGGTCGACATCCCTCAGACTCCGTTCTGTTCTCTCTAGTGTTGCACATAATGAGAGGGATGAATGTATGATTCATTTGGGTGCTAGGTCCTGTGTTGACTCATTGGGCTTGCACTTGTTGAATTGTGCGTAGTTCAAACCGCTCTTCCACCTCCAGTCCAAAGCAGGACGTAACAAAAATGTGTAGGAGGGGCTAGCGTCAGTGAGCAACTTTCCACAAACTTCCACCACTAACTCAAATGTGCATATCGACCTTTTTTGGTATAAGTTCGCACCAGCCAAACACACTAGTTATTACATTTAGGATGTAAAAGTGACCTGAAACCGATCTTCCAAGCGGGACTACGCTGAGACTACAGGGCGTTTCTTCAAGCGCTGCTCTGCATTGCCCGAGCATTAGTAGTGATATCAGTCATATCGTGGTGCAACTGACTCAACCGACAGTCCCTTGGTAAAGTCACAAAAATAGGACATGTTTGAGTGCGCCCAGCGGATTCTCACTACTGATTTGAGCTTTCAGGTTTTTCTCACCGAGCTGCATTGGTTGTATTAATCCGCAAAACCTGCATCTGCGCCTAACTCGATGTCAGGTTCTAGTCGTTTTACAAAGTTTCAAGATATGAATCAGCAGAGATCTTGTGAGTTCGAGTGCGGTTGTGGTCTGTAGCAGCTCCTTATCAAAATGACAGGGGCTTTCTGTAGTGCTCTAAAATTCTTTGTGAATTACAAACTTGCGCCAGTCACGTCGACTTCTGTGGCGTATAGGCAATGTCAGTGCTTATTCATGACATGGAAATATGACATAGTGAATAAATTTTAAGCAGGGTGCCATCAGTAACTCAGTATATTTAAGAAAGTAGTATGTTTCAGCATTCAACTCAGACTGACTTGCTATTGCTCTGTCACAGTAATGACTCTGTCAGTGTGGAGAGGGGTGTGTATATGTGCCTGTTAGTGTGCGCATGCCTGTTAGCATGTGTTTGTGTGTTTTCACATGAGCATTGTGTTTGTGTTTGCATCAGCATATGATGTGTGTGTGTGTGTGTGCGTGTCTGTGTGTATTCCCACAGGTGTGTGTTTTGAGCGGTTGAGTGAGTGCGTGTGTGTGTGTGTGTGTGTGTGTATGTTGTGTCGGGGCTGATCCAGGTGAACCATGTTGGAGTCAGCCTACCGAGATGACTACATGCCAGTGGGCAGTGACGAGGCAGAGCCAAAGCGTCTTCTGGTCAAGAGGGAGCGCAGCACCAGCGACCTGGAGGCCAGCCTGACTGTAGGTCAGTATGTGCTCTGCTGCTGGTCCGACGGACTCTACTACCTGGGCAAGATCCAGAGGGTAAGTGTTCGTCTGTATTTACAGCAGTTAGCTCCAGTCAAGCTGTTTATTGTTTTTTCGAGGTTGTGTACCATCTACCGAGTGCTGTCCATAGGAATAAAGAGGGAGAAAATTTGGTACAGCATAAACCGAATAGCGAATGTCTGATTGTACGAGAGGCACTCATCAGGACATCCTAGGACATTGCCTCTTAGACTCTTTCCTCTTTTCCTAGTGACCACACATACAGAAGCAGAATAGTAACTAATCTAACCCAACTAATCTAACCCAAGTTAGGAGTGTGGCTACTTGTTTCTCTCAGCCAAATATCTAAGGTTAAGAGATTCATAACAATTGAATTGGTTGGCAATGGGAAATTGTATTGCATCCAACAAAGTTACTAACTCACTGTAGTACGTTAGCAACTATGGTTTTGGGAACTCCTGCTGGGATTCCTGTTCCAATCAGAAAAAAGCTTGACACACACACACACACACACACACACCAACACACAAAAGTCAAATACTGTCACGTCCTCCAAAAATGCACAAGCTGTACAGACACAGCTGTACAGTTTTTATGGCCAAGGTGACTCATTTTGTAGTAATTTCCTCTAAACAATAGTGCCTGACATCCTGCTCTCCTTGCTTTCTGTAGTCATTGGCTTGTGTGTGTGTGTGTGTGTGTGTGTGTATTTGTGTGACCCCTGTGCCCTGACCCCGCACTGACACTGCATGACCAGGTGGGGGCGCATGTGAAGGGAGTTTATTGGAGGTTTGGCTATTGAGTGTGGAGAAGCTAATGCTAATCAGTGTCAAGAACAAAAAGAATCTTAGCCCAATTGTCAAAGTGGCTGGGAAGTACATTGGCTGTCTGCAAGTCTAGTTCGCAAGCCATCAAGTGCAGTGGTGCCTAAACTGTAGACTGGCCGCCTGTAAATCTGACACATTACACTGTCATGTGACTAGCTATCTGTTAGCATGTCTGAAACTTGACATAATAGCTCCCAAACTGTGGGCTATCTACCTGTTAGCATGTCTGATACATGCAGTGGTTACAAACTGTAGGCTATCTACCTGCTATCTACCTGTTAGCATGTCTGATACATGCAGTGGTTACAAACTGTAGGCTATCTACCTGTTAGCGTGTCTGATACATGCATTGGTTCCCAAACTGTAGGCTGTCTACCCGTTAGCGTGTCTGATACATGCAGTAGTTACAAACTGTAGGCTATCTACCTGTTAGCGTGTCTGATACATGCAGTGGTTACAAACTGTAGGCTATCTACCTGTTAGCGTGTCTGATACATGCAGTAGTTACAAACTGTAGGCTGTCTACCCGTTAGCGTGTCTGATACATGCAGTAGTTACAAACTTTAGGCTATCTACCCGTTAGCGTGTCTGATACATGCAGTAGTTACAAACTGTAGGCTATCTACCTGTTAGCGTGTCTGATACATGCAGTGGTTACAAACTGTAGTCTTTAAAGTAAGGTCTTTAAATCAACGGCATGCATGCTTTTGCTGCTATGATTGTCTCTTAATAATGTCTACATTTTGTAGGCCTACACGTCATCTCACACATGACCTGCACATTGTTTCTAGACTCAGCCATGTGCTTCTGTATTGGAAGTATCTGAGTGCTTGCGGGTAAATGGCATGTCAGATTAGCCTACAAAATCTTAGCAAAAGCTAAGGTTGGGGCGGACAATTTTGTTCTGGAAAAGTCCAAAACGTCGGCTTGGCAATCGGCTAAACTGTGTAGGCCTATCGCTCTCCAAAATATGCATCACTTAAGCCCAATCAAAGCTATCACTATGTATAAGACATGCCTACGACATCAGTTACCACTGTCACATAACCCACACTGTCAATAACGCAGCATACGTGGGTTACGGCTACTGAGTCACCACAGGCTCACAACTTCACCTCCCACGTCAAACATAACCTTTATCATGCTAACTTTTCATGTTGATTTGTCACATTTCTGTCAAAGCTGAACTCAGAAGTTATAACTCCTGAGATCCATGTCCATCTTTATAATATCTACTGTGCACCAACCTGGCCGAGTTGTAGGTCTTTTTAATTCTGTTAGGATAAAATTAAATTAAATTAAATTAACAACAGTAAGACTTTCTTGCCCATTTATTATTACACGCTTATTACCATATTTCATGACCTGATTTACTTATTATTAGTAAAAGCAAAAGCCAAAATAATAGCCTAATCAATAATTTATAAGTATTTTTGTAAGGTCATCTGTCACCTGTCTTCCACTGCAATGCAGTCGATTTGTTCATTATTTTCCACAAAATTATTTTTGGGATTATTTTTCAAGAACATTTTTTGGAAAAAAAACTACATTCTTTCCCATCAACCTCCACCCCCTGAGCACATTGCTATGCTTTGCATGTCTCTACGTCGCATTTACAGAGACACAGACTAGGCTATAGGCAAACGTCATGTGTAAATGACACAAATGACTGGCCCCTCCAGGTCAAAAGCCCTTTGTTGTTTGATTTAAATGGTGAAAATAATCGATTAAAACCAGAAATTGCATTTATTGTAAAAAAAATTTATATTTTGTTTATAGGCATTGGTTCCAAAACTGTAGGCTATCTGTACCTGTTAGTGTGTCTGATACTGTGGTCTCCAAACTGTAGGGTATCTACCTGTTAGCGTGTCTGATACATGCAATGGTTCCCAAACTGTAAGCTGTCTACCCGTTAGCGTGTCTGATACATGCAGTGGTTACAAACTGTAGGCTATCTATACCTGTTAGCGTGTCTGATACATGCAGTGGTTACAAACTGTAGGCTATCTATACCTGTTAGCGTGTCTGATACATGCAGTAGTTACGAACTGTAGGCTATCTACCTGTTAGCGTGTCTGAAACATGCAGTGATTACAAACTGTAGGCTATCTGTACCTGTTAGCGTGTCTGATACATGCAGTGGTTACAAACTGTAGGGTATCTACCTGTTAGCGTGTCTGATATGTGTGGTGGTTGCAAACTGTATGCTATCTGCTGTACCTGTTAGCGTGTCTGATACATGCTGTGGTTTCCAAACTGTAGGCTATCTACCTGTTAGCGTGTCTGATACCTGTAGTGGTTTGCAAACTGTAGCCTATCTGTTACACATGTGGTGGTTACAAACTGTATGCCATCTGTTGTACCTGTTAGCGTGTTTGATGCATACTGTGGTTTCCAAACTGTAGGGTATCTCCCTGTTAGCATGTCTGGTATATGCAGTGGTTACAAACTGTAGGCTGTCTCCCTGTTAGCGTGTCTGATACATGCAGTGGTTACAAACTGTAGGCTATCTACCTGTTGGTGTGTCTTACACATGTTGTGGTTGCAAACTGTAGCCTATCTGTTACACATGTGGTGGTTACAAACTGTATGCCATCTGTTGTACCTGTTAGCGTGTTTGATGCATACTGTGGTTTCCAAACTGTAGGGTATCTCCCTGTTAGCATGTCTGGTATATGCAGTGGTTACAAACTGTAGGCTGTCTCCCTGTTAGCGTGTCTGATACATGCAGTGGTTACAAACTGTAGGCTATCTACCTGTTGGTGTGTCTTACACATGTTGTGGTTGCAAACTGTAGGCTATCTGCTGTACCTGTTAGCGTGGCTGATACATGCTGTGGTTTCCAAACTGTAGGCTATCTACCTGTTAGCGTGTCTGAAATATGCAGTGGTTCCTGAACTGTAGGCTATCTACCTGTTACCGTGTCTGATACCTGCAGTGGTTTCCAAACTGTAGCCTATCTGTTACACATGTGGTGGTTGCAAACTGTATGCCATCTGCTGTACCTGTTAGCGTGTCTCATGCATGCTGTGGTTTCCAAACTGTAGGCTATCTATCTGTTAGTGTGTCTGATACATGCTGTGGTTGCAAACTGTAGGCTATCTACCTGTTCTTATTCATGCACTGGTTTGATATGCAGTGGATGCATGCAGTGATTAGTTGTTGGGCTGCAGACAGAACGGAGGGCCCCTATCCTACTGCGTTGGGTCACTGCATGATCCATCATGAGTCACTGTCCTGATGGGATGGAGGGATACCTGTGTGAAGAGACTTCTACTCACACTGGAGTTCTGAGGGGCCTTAACATATTGTAGTTCTTTAGGGAATTTCCACAGAACTGTGTGTGTGTGTATGTGGATTTCCAAGAGAATGTTTGATACCCGTTACCAGAATTCTGTATGTTTGTGTCTATTTAATGCCCATAAAATTGCTTATATGCATCCCTAACATCTTATGTGTGTGTGTGTGTGTGTGTGTGTTTTGGGGAGGGTGGGGTCTGTGTGTGTGTGTGTGTATGTGTGTGTTTTGGGAAGGGTGGGGTCTATGTGTGTGTGTGTTTTGGGGAGGGTGGGGTCTCTGTGTGTGTGTATGTGTGTGTTTTGGGGAGGGTGGGGTCTCTGTGTGTGTGTGTGTGTGTGTGTGTGTGTGTGTGTGTGAGATAGTATGTGCTTAATTCCCAAGAAGCTGTTTAATGCACACCTCTTACCAGAATGTTGTGTGAGTCATCACTAGAACATACGTGTGCACTGCAGTGCACACACACACACACACACACACACACACACACCACAAAGACACAATTCTGGTAAGAGGTTTACATTAACAGTTTAATGGAAATTCCATAATTAAACACAGACACACACACGTACACCTCCTCTCCACACACACACATACACACACAATACACAGTAGTATCCAAACAGCCCCAGTGAAGACCCAAAGATATTTGAACTTCCTGAAGGCTTGGTTGCGTGTTTGTCAGTTCTGCTGGAGGAGCTACTCCGTGGTCCTCTGTTTTGTGCTGCCTGCTGTGCCTTTTTCTGTTGTGGGTTGCCCATGATATTCCTTAGCTCTGATTGGTTGACAATGATGTTTCTCTGCTCTGTTTAGTCCCTGCGGTCTTATTTGGCATCTTTGATACCCTTCTGGTTTGGTTTGGCATCACTGATGTCCCTCCATTCTGATTGGCTGTGTCTGATGTCCCTCTGCTTTGATTGGTTGTGTCTGATGTCTCTCTGTTTTGATTGACTGTCTAATATCCCTCTGCTTTGATCGAATGTCTCTGACGCTCCCCGACCTGATTGGCTGTGTCTGATGTCCCTCTGCTTTGATTGGTTGTCTCTGGTTTTCCTCCATTCTGATTGGTTGTGTTTTGCTTTGATTGGTTGTCTTTGATACTCCCCTCTCCTGGTTGACTGTTTAGCATGTCCTGTACTGAGTATGTCTCTCTTGCACTAATATCCAGCGCTCTGACTGGTTTCCATGTTTAATGTGGAATTAAAATGAATTTCTTAAAAGTGATGTTATATACAACGTCTCCTAATGCCCTGTTCTGGTTGGGTGTCTCTGATGTGTTTTATTGTTCTGATTGGTTGTCTCTGAGATCCCACTGTTTTGTTTGGTTTGTCTCCGAGATGCCTTTCTTTTGATTGGATGTTTCTGAGAATTCTCTGTTTCTCATTGGTTGGCTCTTATGTCCTGCTGTTCTGATCGGCTGCCTCTGATCTTCTTCTCTGCCTGTGTTTGTTTGTGTTCTAGGTCAGTCCCTCCAAACAGAGCTGCTTTGTCACATTTGAGGACAACTCCAAATTCTGGGTGCTGTGGAAAGACATACAGCATGGTGGGTTCAGAGTGATAGGAGGGAACCAGTTTCCCTCACAGCAGCAGACAGCAGACACACTGAAACAGGCCAATCCTTTGTTTCTAATGAGTAGTATTGTAGTAGACCTGGCAGCGTTCAGGCAAACGCATACATTTACTTTTGCATTTACATTTACATTTATGCATTTAGCAGACAACTGTTATCCTAAGTAAAGACTTAGATATCAATTACTTTAGGGCCAATTTAGGGTCTAGTAGACTACAGCTTCTGTAGACTTCCAGACTACTAGCAAGCTAGCCAGGTACACTACGCTAACACTGCCCCATGCGTAGCCATTATGAATGTGCCGTTGCTAGTATGTCATGTTAGCCTGATTGACCAAACTCTTTTATGTCATGCAGTGAGCCTGAAGTATCACAGTTGGGATACATTTACTTCCTGGTGCGCGGGCACTTTGTTAGAACTTTAGAACTATTGGGTTTGCCTACAATCAATAGAAGTATGCTGTGTGACTGACTATGCCAGTATGAGTATGCCAAGCTGAATATGGTAACGTTGGGTCATTCTCGTGTGTGTGTGTGTGTGTGTGTGTGTGTGTGTGTGTGTGTGTGTGCGCGCTCGTTCTCTAGCTGGGGTGCCCGGTGAGGAACCCAAGTGCTCAGTGTGTTCGGAGATGGTGCCGGCACCTGGCAATGACATTCTCATCTGCGGCAAATGTGGAATAGGTGAGTCACTGGATGCCTACTGTATCCAGAGCCAACACACACACACACACACACACACACACACACACACACACGTCGACTGTATCCAGAGCCAAATCTGTTGCAGATGAGCACAGACGCTGAGCTGTGAAAATTAGCTGATGCTGTGATTTTACACACACACACATATGCGCATGCACACACACACACACACACACGCATACACACATACGCACACATACATGCACGCATGCACACACACACACACTTAGTGTATATCCATCCACTCAGTGTGACATCATGTCCAAGGACATATCCGGAGTCAAATCTGTACCAGACGAGACCAGAGGATCAGTTGATTCCGTAATTTTACACACAAGCACACACACACACACACACACACAGTGTGTATCTATCCAGCCAGTCTGACATAATGTTCAAGGACATGTCTACTGCGTTCGTAGCCAAATATGTACCAGACAAGCACAGATGCTGAGCTGTGATTTTACACACACACACACACACACACACACACACACACACAGTGTATATCCATCCAATCAGTGTGACCTAATATTTGTCAATAACTTGACAACTTGAGGAAAACAGCTGGCCAAAAGCTGGAGATTGTCAACAATACACATTTTAGCTGACTTTTAAGCTGTTTAGTTGAAATTCTGGTTCTGACAGCAGTAGGCCTTGCATTGAGTTATTTCTGGAAAGAAAGTAAACAATTGTTGCTGCTTGTCGTACTTATATGTTATGTTTCGTTTGTTTGAGTGAGTTGAACACATTTGAGAAAAATGTTTTGCGTGTTAGAGAGAGCTTGTGCGCACACAGCAGTCTGTGTAACAGGTATAAATGATGAATAATGAATGTTAAAGTCCGTCTCTTGTATGCTCTGGCCTTCAATGTTAATAACCTTTACGAATATTCACAAATACGCCTAGGTATTTTAAGCAGTCCTCGGCAACCATAATACAGTAATAACTCTTTGACATGCTACTAGATAATAAATCAGACATATTTGAATTTCTATTAAAGTGGTGTATTTGATCATGTAATATTAGAGGAGTAGTAAATGTGGGAGCTAGTTAGACTAAACCTTAAATATTTTAAGGCAGGTGTGGTGACTGAATCATTTTCATGAGAAATCAATCTTTGACTCCTGTAGCTTTGGCAGAAGACAGTAAAGTAGTCAGCTATGCGAGATATCAGTAAATCCTGGATATATGCTCAGTGTTAAACAAGATGGATCTAAAGCGCAGCTCTAGCAAAGACAGGACTATTTTAAGTCTGAGATTTTGTTGTCTCACCTGATTTGAGTTGACTTTGGTCATGTTGTGATGTTGTCATTTGCATCATCTGCATAGCCATAGAATGACTTCTGTGATCTCTGTACTCAATGGATGTTAGTCCCTCTTGCAGTAGTTTTATAAGCTATGGTCTAAATGTGATCTCTGTACCCAATGGATGTTAGTCCCTCTTGCAGTAGTTTTATACGCTATGGTAGGAGCACTAAATGGACCAAGCAAAGAAAGTGCACATTTTATTAGGAAGACATACAAAATGTGGTGTTTATATATCTGCCTAAGAGGAGTGTTTTGTTTAAAAAAAGAAAACACCCTTGGGGTACATAAGTAACTGCTTTTAAACCCTTAAATCTCTTTAAACTCTGATCTCTCTAGTCTCGCGTTGGGTGACAGAATAAACTAAAAGTTGTGTGTTGCGCAATTTGTTACCTGTCATGAGTGAAGTTGTGGTCCCACGCTGCACATTGTGGCCCCAGTCACATCCCCAGTTAAAAACAACATTTAGTGCTTTCAGCCAGCACCATAGGCAGCCACTTCTAGCCGAGCACATGGAGGTTGGTGCATGTGCACCAAGCCGATGGTCGGATAGCTGAGAGTCTCAGGCCCTCTGATGTATGTTCTTGGCACAAATTTGAGCAGTATGCATGCAGCAGTACAGCTCGGTCAATACTGACAGACCTCTGCCAGCTCGTTTGCGACCAATTTAACATGTTGCTATGTGAAATGGCAACAGAGCCACAGGCAGTGGTAGCTGTCTGTCGGTATCATGCTAAGTTCTCTGAAGTCTGCCTGGGATGCGTGTGCTATAAGGTGCTGGAAAAGTCTGAAAATTGACCTCGAATGTGCTTGAAAAGTGCTTGAATTTGACATTGAAAAAGGTGTATGAACCCTGCACTTGCATCACAAACACACATGCCACTTTAGATGTTACAAAACCAGTCCACTTTTCACAGAACTGCTCCATGCTTCTGCGTAACCTGTCAGCACATGTTCTTCAAAATGCTCTCATCAGGGAGACCCAGACTCTATGCAGTCAACAGCATCTCCCCTGCAGTGGCACTGATCTCACTAATGATATTTATATCTGTTGAAAAAATAAGGCAACATGGGCTCAGTTCCAACGTGGGAAAACTGAGGGGGACGGTGGAGTGGCTGAACTGGTTGGATTATGTCTGATCTTAGCAAGTCCTCTCCTGCATCACTCTCCCCCTGGGCTGCACCCTCGTAGAAATAAAATGATCATCATTATGCTCCCCAGGAGGGAGATGGTTGTCACCCTGTTGTAGCTTCACGCAATCTTATTTCATTTATTCTGAAAAACAGGAAAGGATTCAATCATCTCAGATCTTTGTCAGGCCTTTCATGGTCTTTTGTGGTCCTTACATTGTTATAGAAGGACATGTATGTTTTCTATAGGACTTCTCCATTGTGGACGCCATCTTAGAATAACAGCAAGACACAGCACATTTATAAATATTTAGCAAGTTTTACAGTTTTATCTAGACACCCAGAGTTGCTATACAGGTGAGGGTGGGGTTGTTCCCATCCTCCTCCTTCACCTCCACTAATGTGAAGCACCCACTGGGCTACATGCTACAACATGTAGCAACACAGCAGTCAGATACACTCACATAAACATGTTGGCTGGGAGTATAGGAATTATACAGTGTGTAGGGGCATACACCACTAGTGGGACAGGTAATAAGCATATATGTTTTTAACAGGACTTTTCCATATAGACAGCCAGGCGTGTGTGAGTGAGTGTGTGTGTGTGTGTGTTCCCCAGCTGATATGAATCTAAATGAATGGTGTGGTGGAGTGAATGTGTGTGTGTGTGTGTGTGTGTGTGTGTGTTCCCCAGCAGAGTCAATATTAAGCCAGATGAACGGTGTGGTGGAGTGAATGTGTGTGTGTATGTGTTCAGATGAACAGTGTGGTGGAGTGAATGAGTGAGTGTGTGTGTGTGTGTGTGTGTGTGTGTTCCAGATGAATGGTGTGGTGAAGTGAATGAGTGTGTGTGTGTTCCTCAGCTGAGTTGATATGGTGGAGTGCTGTGTGTTTATTTTTCTGTTCGACCAGCTGGCTGTCCAACTTGAAAAGAAAAAAAAAAACCCTAATAATGGGTAAACAGGCCGGTCGGAGGGTTTGACACGGACCCAACCGCCACACACACACACACACACATATGTACACACACACACACATGCGCGCGTACGCACATACACACATACACACATATACACACACACACATACATATGTGCACGTGCACATACATACACACACACACACACACTTCAGCAGGCCTTATTAGTACACATGTTAACTCATAAATATTTATCCCCATCACTGGTGGAGTGTGACCAGAATATGCCCTTTTCCTACACAGCCCAAGTCACCCAAGGCAGGAACATTCACCCATAAACAGCATCAGTTGCAGTGCAGTCAAAAACACTGAGTGCCTCCTCTCTCTATGGCAGTCTTAGCATTGAGAAAGTAATAGCTCATTGTCAGCCATGAGAACATACGGCAATTAAACAATAAACAACAGTGTCTTTACACTGATATTCCAGCACCGATCAATCCACAGTCCTGTTGTTGCAAGTCTCAAAGCTGTCGGTAGGAAAAAGAATAGGAAAACAGATCTATTAACAAGCATGTTAATGGCAAACATTTCAAAATGTACCTTATATTAATTGAGCAAAAGGGAAATAATTGATAAATGAATCGTTAGATGAATCAGGAATGTGTTTGCTGCTTGTGGTGTTAAAATGTGATCATGAATAATCGGGTCTTTGATGCCTTTTGCTGCAATGGAAGTCAGTCTTAAATAGCAGTCATTTCTTTTGCTCATGATGGTCCTGTGTTTCACACACACACACACACACACACACACACACACACTCCATGCTCACGGTTTCCTAGGTTACCACCAGCAGTGTCACCTGCCCCCTGTCGAGAGCTCTGCAGATGTGTCCCCTTGGTTTTGTAGGAAGTGCATCTTCGCCCTGGCTGTGAGGGTAAGGACCAGCTTGAAACACACACACACACACACTCAATCACATAAGCAGTGCTGTAACTCTTAGTTTCGCACAACACAACACACTCATTCACACAGACCACATAAACATACACACGGTGACGAGACATCACTGGCTCAGCCTGTAGCGGAGGAGTTCCTTAGTAGTACCTGATGTGTGTGAACATGTGGTTGTTTGTCCTCCCAACAGAAAGGGGGCGCTCTAAAGAAGGGTCCCATTGCCAGAGCACTGCAGGCCATGAAACAGGTGCTGGCCTACAACCCAGAGGAGCTGGAGTGGGACTCACTGCACCGCACCAACCACCAACAGTGCTACTGTTACTGCGGGGGGCCTGGAGAGTGAGTTCCACACACACACACACACACACAGATAAACACACATTCATGATAGACACACAAACACACCATTGTGGTGTGCCTGCAGAGTGAGTGACACTAACAAACATACACACATACTTACGTACATAAACACACAGACACACATTAGAACATTAGTAGTGCTGCACTCACTGTGGGCCTGAAATGTGCGTTTCACACACACACACATACACACACACACACACACACACACACACCCTCTGACTCTCTCTATGAGTGTGTGTTAACCTGTGCCCTGTCCTCCTGCAGGTGGTATCTGAAGATGCTGCAGTGCTTCAAGTGTGAGCAGTGGTTTCATGAGGCCTGCATCCAGTGCCTGCAGGAGTCCATGATGTTTGGGGACAGGTAAGACAACACAGCACACCTGTACAGACATCACAGTAACACACACATGGTATGATCACATGCAGTGCACCTGTGCAGACATCACAGAAACACACACACATGATATGATCACACGCAGTGCACTTGTGCAGACATCACAGTAACACACATAATATGATCACACGCAGTGCACTTGTGCAGACATCACAGCAACACACACACATGATATGATCACATGCAGTGCACTTGTGCAGACATCACAGCAACACACACACATGGTGGACCAAGTAGTACACATGTAGAGATTTTACAAATAAAATTCCACTGTGGGAGGAGAATCAGTAGTACTAGTAGCGGTAGGAACAGCTGTGGTACTAGTAGATATACTAGTGTGAAACTGCGGTAGGAACAGCTGTGGTACTAGTAGATATACTAGTGTGAAACTGCGGTAGGAACAGCTGTGGTACTAGTAGATATACTAGTGTGAAACTCAGTGTAGGAACAGCTGTGGTACTAGTAGATATATTAGTGTGAAACTCAGCAGTAGGAACAGCTGTGGAACTAGTAGATATACTAGTGTGAAACTGCGGTAGGAACAGCTGTGGTACTAGTAGATATACTAGTGTGAAACTCAGTGGTAGGAACAGCTGTGGTACTAGTAGATATACTAGTGTGAAACTCAGCAGTAGGAACAGCTGTGGTACTAGTAGATATACTAGTGTGAAACTCAGTGGTAGGATAAGCCTCAATCCAGTAAAACACGCACAGCCAAAATGGACTTGGACACACTTGTAGTAGAGGTCCAGCAGGTGCTGAGGTGTGTGTGCGCTTGTGCAGAGTGTGTGGGCTGTGCCTGTGTGTGTGTTTGTGCGCGTCTATGTGCTGTGTGTGTGTGTGTGTGTGTGTGTGTGTGTGTGTGGTTATAAGGATAGGAAATTGCAGGAAAATGACTTTCACACACCCTGGCACTGAGTAAGAGACTTCAGGGAACACAAATTGAGTTCCAGAAGATGACTGAATGCTGAGGGAAAGCGGTCATCCAACTGTGGTGTGTGTGTGTGTGTGTGTGTGTGTGTGTGTGTGTGTGTGTGTGTGACAGGTTGCAGAGAGACTGGAGGGTTTTGATTTTATTATTTATCAGGAGTGTCCTTGGCAGACTTTAGAGACTACTTCTCTTTATATCTGTGTGTGTGTCTGTGTGTGTGTGTGTGTGTGTGTGTGTGTCTGTGTTTTTCATTGTGTTTGTGTGTTCAATGATAAGAGTGTGTGTGTGTGTGTATGTGCGTGTACATGTGTGTGTATGGATGGAAGATGTTTGTGTGTGTGTGTGTGTGTGAGTGAGTGTTTGTATCTGCCAGGAGCCATCAAATCAGTGCTGACTGATACAGTGAAGAATTCTTTATGTGGAAAAGCCATTTGTGTTCCTGAGCTCCTTCTCAGAAGGTGGGAGTGTAGCTCACACCCCAGTGCCTCTGTCACCGAGCCTGGGATCAGTAGAGAGGATCCACAAGATCTCACTGACTGAAATACCTGTGTGTGTGTGTGTGTGTGTGCGTGCTCATGTGCTTTCCTGTGAGTGTTTACTGCCTGAATGTTTGTGTGTTTGTTAGTGTGTATGCTGCCTCATTGTGTGTGTGTGTCTGTGTGTGTACATGCGTGTGTGTGTGTGTGGGTGTTTACTGCCTGCTTTGTGTTTAATGCCTCATTTCTCTTTCCTCATTTATCTTTATTTTACTCACCGTCAGTTTTTTGTCTTTCTCTCTCTCTTTCTTTTATCTCTCTCTCTCTATCTCTTTCCGTCTCTCTCTATCTATCTATCTCTGATCTATCTCTCTCTCTGTCTCTGTCTGTCTCTCGTTTCTCTCTCTCTCTCAGATTTTACCTGTTCATCTGTGCAGTGTGTAACAAAGGGGTGGAGTACATCAAGCGGCTGGCACTCAGATGGTAGGTGGACCAACCATTAAATCTGCTCTGCCCACATCCTGCCATGTGTGCCCACACTGTGCCCTCTCTTATAGTGCCACATCAGCACAGACCATCACTGCATACACAAGGACTAGACCAAACACACACACACTAGCTCAATAATGATGTCACATCAGCAGCACAGACCATCACTGCATATACAGGGACTAGACCAAACACACACACACACACCAGTTCAATCATGATGTCACATTACCAGCACAGACCATCACTGCATATACAGGCACTAGACCAAACACACACACACCAGTTCAATCATGATGTCACATTACCAGCACAGACCATCACTGCATATACAGGGACTAGACCAAACACACACACACTAGCTCAATCATGATGTTACATCAGCAGCACAGACCATCACTGCATACACAGGAACTAGACCAAACACACACACACACCAGTTCAATCATGATGTCACATTACCAGCACAGACCATCAATGCATACACAGCGACTAGACCAAACACACACACACCAGTTCAATCATGATGTCACATTACCAGCACAGGCCATCAATGCATACACAGCGACTAGACCAAACACACACACACCAGCTCAATCATGATGTCACATCACCAGCACAAACTATCACTACACAGGGAGTAGACCAAACACACACTGTAGCACAACGCCCAAGTCTCAGCCTTGTCTGTGGTCCGTTTGGTCTGATATTTCTGTGACAGGTTCTTCTCTACCCACTTGTGTCTCAACACTGTCACATAAAGACCACGCAACCTCCTTGTGAATCAGCTTTCTAATATGAAATGAGAAGCAAAGTTTTGAGGGACATATGTCTATGACAGACTATGACTGTTGCACACTACTGCAATATAGCTCTGGGCCAGGCTTGTTGACATTACTTAAACACGAGGGTAAAGATGACTGATATTTAGCAGAACCTCTGAAGCCACACAGGCTTGGCTTAGGGAATCAAACTCAGGAATTGTCAGGCCATCATCAGTCTCTGTTGTCGTTGCTGTTCAGTAGTTAATTGTATGCAGTAGAGCGGTTTTGATAATGTCTGGTCACTTGGTGTAGCAATCTTACTTGTCCTTGCTGTAAGCCCTAACTGGAATCCTATGCTGTGTGCGTCCTAAGCCCTGACCCCTGAAAGACTTCAATCTGGTGTGATTCAATCCATAGCACTGTTGTTTGAGGTCACCGACTTGTCTTCATGATTAGTTGATTCATGCAAGTCTTTTAGTTCAGCGCCTAGAATTAGGGGAGTCATGGAGATTCAACCGCAGCGACCATAGCACACACAGTTTGCATAATGAATGAATGTCTCTCGGCCTAGGTTTGCTTGATTAATTAATGTAAATAAATAAACAAACAATTTGCAAACAGGAAATGTCAAACATGCTTGGTTACTGGCTCTCAGTCCTCATTAATGTTGTGTGGGTCATTCTGTTGCACTGCCAGACTCTGACCAGTACAAACACCTCCAGCTCTGCCAGAGGCGTTTTTCTTGACTTACTTACACACCGATAAATCACAGCACACAACAACAAAGAGCCATCCTGACAAACTGTCGATAAAGTCATAGCACCAGTGCATCGTTACTGGCAGAAGAAGAACTGTGTGGTGTTCACAGGTGGACGATGCACACATGTCATAAAAACAGACATTCCATAGGGCCTTTTGCCCCTTGTCCCATTTCTGCATTTCGGAATACTTTGGCATTTTGGAAAACTTTGGCATTTTGGAAAACTTTGATAATAGACATGGACACGGGTCCTTGAAAATGCAGAATTTTTGTGTATCGATCGAATAATCGATGTACTCGTTATTTACGCTCAAAAAGTTATACAAGATTTTGCCGATGTTTTAGTGGCTATTTCTAAGTTCAAGGTTTTCACAATGAGGAGGGCACAACCATGCCCTATGTTCATGATAGCTCTTTGGCCATACACAACCCCCCATAATTCATCAAAGCCAAGGCAAAAATGGTTTTCCATTCTGTCTCCTTTAAGGGTTGAGGGATTAGGGTCAGGACAGGTTAGTTAAGGACTTTTAGTGCATTCTGTTTCTTTGTTATTCATGCGTTCAAGCCTCTGTTCAATCTCTCTATGTCTGATTATTCCAAGTGTCCCCAAATACTCTGTGTTGTGGCAACAATGTTATGATTTTGTCAGTTTCAAAATATGACCTTGAGATCATCTTGAACTGGAGTGAAATGGGTATTGAAAATCTTCTTTGAAATTTGAAATTTAAGAGGGTGTGTGTACACTGTAAAACATCCACAGTCTTGGATGACTCAAAGCACACACTCTCAGAGAAACACAGACACACACACACACACACACACACAAGGACACACACAGTTATTTTGCTTATTTGGGCTTTTGGTACCCGATTCTGGTGAAGGCAAAAGAAAACGTATACAAACGTATACTCTAAGATTGCTTATGACGGTTTCATTACACGGTCATGTTATGGTAACCTGATGCATCAGCCGCTTTTACATCGTTTCACTTCATGCAAAGCGTCTGAACCCTGCAGTCGCCATGCGTTCGCTCCACAGTGGGCAGATACTTTCTGATTCAGCCTATTGCTACTGTTTGGTCATGATGTATGTTACGCACTGGAACACATCATTTGAATTCAATGTTATTGCTTTCAGCTATCCCTCTGCTCTCTGATTGGCCATCCCAGCGCAGAGACTATGCGAACCAAAGCTTATGCCTGGCTCCCTGACCGCAGTAGTGGAGCAATGACAATGACAATGAGTGGAAACAATAGGTAGTGCTAGCCTGGCTAATGTAATGGACCCTTCTCACAACAACCAGTTGTCCAGGAAGTAGCAAGGCAAACACAGGTGTTACTGATGACATCCAAGATGACGTCATCAGTCATCACTGAAGATGCCCTTGTTGGAGACACAGCTTCAAATCAGTAAATGTATGGAGCTGGACAAACACACAAAAACAGCAGCAACAGACCTCTGGCTCCCTTGAAAAGAGATTTAATATCTCAATGGGATCTCACCCGGTAAAATAAAGGACAAATAAGACTAAAATTAAAGTAAATCCTCTGATCACCATCAGATATGTACACATATGAAACTATCCCTATATTTCCTAATATACAGTAATTTCCCAAATATACGCTGAACCATGTATAAACCTCAGGTCAGTGTTTTATGTAAACTAAAAAACAAAAACATTTATTGACCTCACCCATGTGTTAACCTCATAGATGAAGAAATTTTGCAAAAAAATAAAAAAATAAAAAAAATACCTGATTGATCTGACAGTCAGATCAGATCAAGCAGAATGATGAAAATGAATGCAGTCCTGTATACAGCCCTCACCCATGTCTTAACCTCATAGATGAAGACATTTTGCAAAATCAATGTATTAACCTCAGTTAATAATCGGGAAATTATGGTAGTATTTTTGTACTGTATGTCGCTTTGGATAAACACATCTGCCAAGTACACAAAAACATAAACAAGAACATCCCAAAAAAACATAAACAAGAACATCCCCAAAATGGTTGAAAGTGTAGATCACTGCTTGGGTCCTTTCAGTCATATTTTGTTGAGTATTTGGATGCTTCTCTCGTGTGCTTGAGTCAGATGAAACTGAAACTTCACTGTAAGCCTCTATTCCCTCTCTGGCTTCCCTTTGATCTGCTATTAGTATGAGTTGGGTGCCTTCTGTCAAAAGTACCACCTGCTTCTGCAAAATGGATCAGGAATGTAACATTTCAGCAAACCAAAGTCTCTGCTGCTCCCAGAGACTAGCCTAGCTGATCTCGAACCAAAACCGACTCCTGTCCAAGGGTCGGATCCGACATTGATCCGGTACAGATTATATGGAAGTCCGCACCTGACCAGGGCACCAAAGGCGTAGCCTAAAAATCTGTTACACTTGAAAAATTTCGACATCCACTATCAAAATATCTGTCAGTGCCTGGCCATTATTTATGGAGTATTTGTTGATGAAATTTGTGTTTATTCTGCCCTATTTAGTCTTGGTGTCTAGTGTTTCTAAACCCGCCAAGGGTTTTGGCTCCCCCGTCTCCACTTACAGCTGAGAAAGCATATTAAAGAGCTCACTTGAGAGGATGTTTTACCTGTGCGTGTGTGTGTGTGTGCGTGTGTGTGCTCTGCTTGTCAGGGTGGACGTGGTGCACTTGGCGCTGTACAACCTGGGGGTGCAGAGCAAAAAGAAGTACTTTGAGCTGGAGGAGATCCTGAACTTCATCAGCAGCAACTGGGAACACTTCCAGCTGGGAAAGGTGACATCCTTTTCTTTTTCTTCTGCTTTTTTCTTTTGCTTTTCTTTTTTTCTTGCTGTCTGCTGTCTTGGATCTCACTGGGACAATTATACAAAAATATACAGTATATAAGAAAAACAGGACATAGACTTTTGAAAAGAACACTTTACACATTATTGTGAAGACAAAAAGTGTAACTGCAGCAGGGCTAGACGGCCATTTTCTGCCTCGAATGTGAAGCCCTTCTGTGTGAAATACTGCATGAAGTGTGTGTGAACATGGTGGGAAAATGGAAGCAGATTGTTGTATATTTCATTGTCAAACATGGTCATTGGACTGTTACTGACCATGAGACATTTGATGCCTCTTACAGAGATAATCTTCACAAAACACACAATACTTTGTATTATTATCTTTTTTGTAAAATAAAATATCCTTGAATTGGTTGCTCTTGGTTACCTTAAAAAACTCGACCAACAGAACACAAAATACATGAACTCTATTCTGCACTCTGCTGAGGTGGTTATTGTCAACCAAGACATAACAGAGTCAGCTTACCTTTGTTTATTGTGTGTGTGTGTGTGTGTGTGTGTGTGTGTGTGTGTTTTCGTGTGTCTGTGCGTGTACATTTTGCAGCTTTCAAATACACCTCCTGCAGAGCGAGGACAGCACATCCTGGATGCACTCAACAACTATAAAACCAAGTAAGACAAATCTCATCTCCAACTCACCAGAGCTGTTAACTCTCTTTACTTTCACCGTCAACTCTCTCTCTCTCTCTCTCTCTCTCTCTCTCTCTCTCTGAACCTGAACTTCTTTCTGTATCATCTTTTTCCGCTTTCTCAATGCCATCTTTCTCTCCCCACCTTGACCTCTCTCTCTCTCTCTCTCTCTCTCTATATATATATATATATATATTCCTCCTCCTCTCCCTTATAGCTAGTCAGGAGCAGTTCTGGGAGTGATTTGTGCTTGGTCAAATCCAGATTGCATTGTTTTAAGAGAGACAGAAAGAGAAAGACTGTGAAGGAGAAAGAAAATCTGTCTGTTTTTATAATAGAGCTGTTCACAGTTTTTTCTGTATGTGTTTTTTAGCCATGGTGTATATTTGTGTGTTTGAGGCTGTTTATTTAAGTGTGTGTGTGTGTGTGTGTGTGTGTGTGTGTGTGTTGTATGTGTGTGAGAGAGAGAGGGAAAGAGAGTGTGTGGACGTGGCTTATGTGAGCCATCTTGTCATAAATCCAGTTCTAAGAATTCCAGTGATTGAAAGCATATCCAGAGGTCGCCGTCTGCCGTGGCTAGGCCCCAAAATGAAAGATCACATTATCATTTTTATCTTCCTCACACTCTGGCTCTGTGACGAAGAGGGTGAGCGGGGGAGGGTAAAATGGGTCCGCTTCCATTCTGCTGGCATCCATCAAGCGCATCCCGTGGTCCGTAAATCAAGCTTTTAAAGCTGGCTACCAAAAAGAACTTAGCTTCCTTAGCGCTAGTGGGATTGCAGGCCACCATAGATGGTGAGCCTAGACTAATTAGCTTGCCCTGTCTCATTTTGATGCAGTGATAATAAAGGTTAATGGTGTTATGTTCTTTTTTAATCCACTTCATCTTTAGCGGTTGAATATTACACACCATTATCTCCCCATAAGACGCCATTAAGTGACACTGCGCCCAAAGCCGAAAGGACGGATGAGGGGAAGCCATGCTGTAAAAGCAGCTGGTATAACAAGCATAGTAGCCATAGTCATGTCACGCATCATTAACAGCCTGCTTGTGTCATATGGTGAATGGGGGGTGGGCAGAATGACACTCTCCATTTGACCATTTAAAGCTTCCTGTTGAATCTTTAAAGCAACACAGCATGCTGGTTTGAAAGGACATAGTAGCTTAAAATAAAGGCTGCAAACTTCGCAGACTTTTTGATCATGAGCAGACTCACACTAGACACTAGAGTTGCAGCCTACAGAGGGGCAGTTGGATTTCTTGCCCAAAATTGAATGTGACCCGTTTGGATGACAAAGTCGAATGAAACTGTGATTAATGAAGTCGAATCAGACTGTGATTAATATTAAGTGGAAATGCGTGTCCAGCCACGTACTAACCTCATAACTGAAGAAATTGTACAAAATTAATGTATAAACTTTGGTTAATAATGGGGTAATTATGGCAGTTGCATCGACAAGAAAGCAAAAATGGCAAGTCCCTACTCTACCCTGCTTTAACTGCATAGCTCTAACTGTGAAAGTGAAGACCGTGACATTTGACCTCCACCTGTCAGGTTTCTCTGCGGTAAGGAGATCAAGAAGAGGAAGTGCATCTTCCGCCTGCGCTCCCGAGTGCCTCCCAACCCGCCCTCCAAACTGTTCCCTGAGAAGGCCCAGACCGAGGGGCGCCGCGGGCGCAAAAAAGGCAGCGGACGCAACAGGTAGCCTACATCATCTGTCTGTGACAGCACTTCCTGTGACGTGCAGTCGTGTTGAGGAAGAGTGATGTGGGGATGTGGAGGTGTGTGCGTGTGGACGACTGTGTGTGTGTGTGCTCTCTCTGTGTTTTTACTACCAAGCAGGATGTCTTGATGTCTGTCTTTGGTTATTTTACAGTTTTGCTGTCCATCATTTTTACACTTGTCTCAATGCAATGTCTACTATTTCAAACTCTCAACACTTTCATAACAAACAGACTATGGGAGCCAAACAGCGTTCTCTTTTGCATTGCTTTAGGACCAATGCCTTCAGTCACCACTTCATCCGAAAGTCATGGATACTTCTACATCTTCAAGTCAATGTTCCCCTCCAACAAAATTATGTATAACTACAGCAAGTGCAGACATTTACATACTGTTATTAAAACAGTTAACTCCGCAGTCAAAACCTAGAAGAAATAAAATATATATTCAATATATTCAGATAATCTACAATCAATTCAACTCTATTTACATATTTGCATTTTGCCGTTGTCCAAGACTACAGAATACAGTTGTAGAAAGTCTGGTGTACCATGGTTAGATGCGTTTTACTACTCTGCTGTTGGTTTTACATAACGGTAAAGTGAGATAACAAGTCAGACACACACAAATTCTCTTGATAGATATAAATAGATAGATAGATACTTTAATGATCCAGAATTTAGACATCCCGTAGCTTGTAAGACACATACTCATATATTCATCACACACACGGACAGGGGGAAAAAAACACCACCATTGGAAAGGACATTCATGGTGACTGTCTGTTCCGCATTCCGTCACTGAGAGCACCAGTAGGGGGAGAGTACAAAAGGTGGAGCCGTGTCCATAAGTCTGCGGGGGTGAGGCTTAAAATCAAAGTCTGTATTCACAGGGTAGTGTTGAGGGGGGTTCAGATAAATATAACGTGTCAGAACAGGAAACACTGATTACTGCACTGGCTGGACATTAAAGAATTAAAAGTCTAAATCTAGGCATTAAAAACAATTGTTTTTGTGCGTTTGGCACGGAGAGAGGCAGACTAATTCCCAGTAGTCAATTTTTCCCTGCCACTTCAGGGGAGAGTTGAAGAGCTGAATGGTCTGGGGAAGAATGGATTTTCTCAGTCTGTCCATTGAGCATGACAGTAACAGGAGTCTTCCACTGAACATGCTTCTCTGCCTGTTTAGAGTGCTGTGTAGGGGGTGGCACTCATTGTCCTTATTGACAGGAGTTTGCAGAGGGTCCTTTTCTGAAGTACCGATTGAATGGACTCCAGCTCCATGCCAACCACAGAGCCATCTTTTCTCACCAGTCTGTCTATATATCTAGTGTCCCTCTTCTTGACACTGCATTCCACAGCATAGAAGAGAATGCTGGCGATGACAGACTGGTAGAACATCAGAGTTTACTGCAGATGTTAAAAGACTCCAGCCTTCTGAGGAAATGGCGTCAATTCTGTCACAGCTTGTAAAGTGCATCTGTGTTTGCTGTCCAGTTCAGTCTGTTGTCCAGGTGTAGCCCCAGGTTCTTGTAGGTCTGGACGACTTCCACATTGGCCCCCTCAATGGAGACGGGCAGTGGAGAGGAGCTAGACCTCCTGCAATCCACCACCATCTCCTTGGTCTTGGAAGTGTTCAGCAGCAGATGATTCGTCCTGCACAATTCCACAAAGTTCTTCAACAGGCCCTGTACTCCCCCTCTTGTCCATCTCTGATGAATGCCACAGTAGCAGGGTCGTCAGAGAATTTTTGCATGTGGCTGAACTCTGTGTTGTGGCTGAAGTCCAACATGAAGAGGGTGAACAACACAGGAAAGATAGAACAGTTTCTTGTTGAGCACCTATGCTACTGATCACAGTCTTTCAGTCCTCACAAACTGGTCTCATGGTGAGGTAGTCTGTTATCCAAGAGACCAGGTGTGTGTCTACCCTCATCTGACATGATTCTCATTTCCTCCTTCCTGTCCAGGTGAGAGTGAGCTCTCTGCAGCAGGTAGATGATGTATCTTCCACTCCTACTTTCTCATGATATGTGAACTGTAGCAGATCGAGTGCATGGCTGACCTGGGGTCAGAGGAGATGCAGTATTAGCCGCTTCATTGTCTTCATTGTGTAGGAGGTTAGAGCAACAGGCCTGAAGTCATTCAGTTCACTGGGATGTGGCTTCTTTGGAACTGGGATGAGGCATGATGTCTTCCACAATGCTGGCACCCTCCCAAGTTGTAAGCTAAGGTTGAAGACATGCTGTAGAGACTCACCTAGTTCTGCTGCACAGGCTCTCAGGAGTATGCCACACACTCTGTCCGGTCCAGCAGGCTTCCTAGGTCTCTTCCTAGGTCTCCTCAGTCTCTTGAGCTCACCTCTCACCTGCTCTGTTCTTATGGAGGCAAAAAGAGGAGGAGACTTCCAGTGACAGCAATGGAGGGTGTCTGGGGGCTGATGGCTGGAGTGAGTCAGGCCACTCTGTTTGCAGTAGCAGTCTGGTGGAGGGGTACACTAGCGTCAGCCTGGAAATTGTTGGTTGGTGTGATTGGGTCACTGTATGAGGTAGCGAAGGAGTACTGCCAATGTCTTATGTATTACAGTAAGAAGGATAGCAGTGTGCCATTTAGGGAAAAAACACTGTTCTATTGTGATTTGCATCTGCAGATTCCTCCAGTTTACACAGATATAGGGGAAATATTCATTCAATCTCTGTATGTGCCATTGTCATCTATTGCCAGAGGTACATCAGTACATAAAAATGTCACTTACATAGTTTGGTATTGCAATATTCACTCAAAATATATAAAGCATAACATACTACACATTACATGTAAAAGTTGATCTATGCCAAACAGTATTAGAAAATTATATATTTTATGTGTTTTGTTTCAAGTGGTTTCTATTTTTGTGTTCACTGCACATAAACCACTGTTATTGTCATGCTAAGGAACAGCTATGGCTACGATGGCATTAGCAATTTTGGGTGAAGTATGAAGAGTTTTGCTGGCTGTAGTGCACTTTGCAGCAAATGTTAACTGGGGCGCTCGGATGTGTGTTGGTAAAGCACACTGTATGGGGAGACAAGTGTAAAAATGATTGGCGAAAACTGTAATGCGTTTGATCACACAACCAGCATGGCACAGGTCATCTTCTGGAGTTTAGTGTAAAACACAAAATGGTTGATTTAGAAAGTGTGTGTGTGTGTGTTTGTGTGTGTGCGTGCACTGCATGCTTGGGTAGGCAGGGGAAATGATTTGAAGCTATCTTTGGTCTCAGCATGCAGCCTTGACAACTGCCATACTGTGTGTGTGTGTGTGTGTGTGCGTGTGTGTGTGTGCGTACTCATGCGTGTGTGTGTGTGTGTGTGTGTGTGTGCATCTATGTGTGTTGTCTATCATTAGTGTGATAGACATACTGAATCTGTGGCTGATGGCCAAACTGTGTGTAACATCTGCCACCTTTGGGACTCTTGATCTCAGACTTCCCCTCCATCTCAGTGGAGTGTGTAAGGCTCGTCTGAGTTTGTGTGCGGTCACACACTGTGTCTATTTCTGGTGTGTGTGTGTGTGTGTGTGTGTGCGCGTCTTCTTGAGAGTGACAAGCTCTGTCCCTGTCATTCTTCTCTCCTGCCACATGTCCTGTTGGCATGTTGAATATGGGTCTGGGGTCTGTGTCCAGACCCAACATTTACATTTAGATTGAAGGGAAATGAACGCCCCTGAAACACCCCAGAATTGGATTGAAAACCCATCTCTGTGCATCATACACACACACACACACACACACACACACACACACACACATTGTGTGTGTTTGCATGCATGATTAATGCAGTGCTGCTCACAAACATATATTATCTTACTCACTTAGTTCATTGTGTGTTTGCTCTTTGATTACTGATTACATCTTTGCCTGAAGGCTTGTGTGGACTGATGTGTGTGTGTGTGTGTGTGTGTGTGCTGTTGATGATTTTGAAGTGTTAATGGAAGCCCAGTTGTTCCCGTTGGCAGTGGTGGTCTTAAAAGGCTGTTTGAATCTGCTGTGGGCTGCGTGTGTGGAGGTTGTGGCGTGTGGTGTGTGTGTGTGTGTGTGTGGTGTGGTGTGTGTGTGTGTGTGTGTGTGTGTGTGTGTGTGTGTGCTGTTGCTGAATGTGCTGTAGGCTGCATGTGAGGAGGCCGCAGTGCGTGGCGAAGCTTTCATTACCTTTGAGGACATGAGGAGGCTGTGACTATTAGTTTGCTTTTTGAAGTTTTGATTGGGATTAAATTGGCAAGATGGACGTAATTATCATCTCACTCACGGGCACACATGCACATGCACACACACACACACACACACACACACGCGCATGCACACACACACGTGTGCACAGGCCTTCTCTTATTCTTTGTCTCACACACACATACACACACACACACACACACACACACATATGTGAGACCCTCTGGTGTTTTAAACATCAATCTATACACTTTCTCCCACAAACTAGCGCACACACACACACACACACACACACACACACACACAGGACCACCTGAAGATAAAACCAAAGCCATTTCACAAGTGGTGATTGAGGTTTTAATCCCTTGTCTGGCTAGCTGTTTGGAGACAGCTGCAGAGTGATGGAATTAAGGGGAGAAAAGAAAAGAAAAAAACAAAAAGATCTTTCAAGCAAGAAAGAAAAGATACAGAAAGAAAGAAGGAAAGAAAGACAAAAGAGCGAGAGATTGCAGCTTAGGTTCTGATAGATCTAAAAGATTTAACAGCGACTCAGCTAATGGTGGGTGAGTTTGTGCAACAGAGAAGTAGCAGGAGTTTTACTGAGTTTTTCGACTTTGTTTCCCCTCTTTCGCCTGCATTGATCTGCATGAAAAAATGGTGTTTTCTGTCATTTTGGACGAGATGTGAATATTTAAACAAAATGGTGCCCCAGAAGTTAACTTTCAACTGTCGCTTTAGTAGATATTTTGGAGTAGTCTGTCCTAACTGATCACTCTCATTAAGTTTATTAATTGCCTTTATCGATCAGTTCCGAATTAACAAATTGGTCCATAATCTGTTATTCTGATAGATTTGTTTTGATGATATATTGATTGATCAGAAGAATTTGGACGAAGTATTGATGTGTTAAGATGAGGTTTGATGACGTTATTTAGTGAGATGAATTGCATAGATGTATTGATTGGTGAGATCAATGCAGCTATCAGATGGATCAGAGTGTGGTTGAGTGTTTTGTGCTGACTGGTGTTTCTGTCCCCTTCCGTCCTGTAGCTCCGCCCCAGCAGACAAGAGGAGGAAGAAGAGGTCCAAATGGCTTCTAGAGGACGCCATACCCAATGTGAGTGATGCCCTCCACTGCCGTGTGTGTGTGTGTGAGATGCCTTGCACTGTTCAGCGCATGTGCATGGGTGTGCGTGAGTGTGTTTGTCTTTATATGTGTGTATTTGCTGTCAGTGTGTACCCTGTGTGTAACCCCTGTAACCCTCTGGTCTCTCACCTCATTTGTTCACTGTGTGTGTGTGTGTGTGTGTGTGTGCACGTGTGTGTGCGTGTGTGTGGTTGCATGCTTGTTTGCTTTAAAGGTCCCTGTTATATGCTCTAGATTCTCATGTCCTTGTGTGTGTGTGTGTGTGTGTGTGTGGTGTGCTGTGTGAGTATGTTACTTGTATATAGGAATTTCTCTTCTCTCTTCTCTCTCTCTCTCTTTTTCTTTCTCTCTACCTCTGTCTTTTTCCTCTCTCTTTTTCTCTTTCTCTCTTTCTCTCTCTCTGTCTCCTCAGTGTCATCTCTGGGAGACGTCATTGTGTTGTTGAGCTCAGTCTGTCAGGAACACCCCGCCAGACACCCCACCTCTTAAGCCTACACCTACATGAACAAACTCACGCACACACACACACACACACACACACACACACACAGCCAGACACTCCACCTCTTAAGTCCACACCTACATAAACAAACTCATAGACACACACACATACACACACACACACACAAACACACACACACACACACACACACACACCGCCAGACACCCCACCTCTTAAGCCCACACCTACATGAACAAACTCATGCACACCCCACCACGCCGTCTGTTTTTTTTTTGGAGGATAGTGATGACTCAGTGTCCTCTCAGTATCAGTGCACTCTCTGTTGTGGCAATGCATTGACGGTAGGGTAGGTAGAAAGGCACACACACACACGTACACACATACATACACACACACACACTTAACAGACAGTTACATTCTAACCTCAGTCACTTTTCTGTTGACTCATACAGTAGTCAGATCTCCCTCCACCTTACACTCATGTTCTCAGCCGAACAAACACACATACACACACACACACACACACACACATGCACGCACAGACACATACTCGCTTCTCTGCAACCAACCTACAGTGTTTGGGAAATGCATGACTATAATGATGAGGATGATGATGGTGATGAAGATGATAGCGGTGTTTGAGATACTTGTGGAAACTATGATGGTGATGATGATGATGGTGGTGGTGGTAGTGATGATGGTTATGATGTTATGCAGTGGTGATGATGTACTGTTTCTCCTCATCCACAGAATGATTTGAGCTCCTGGAGTGCCAACCATCACATGGCTAACATATTCGACTTTACACTCGATGAACTACAGAGCTTGAAAAGGTGGGTCTCAGCATGGCACCGCACAACTCAACACAACACAACACAACACACACATGCACAGCACAACACAACACACACATGCACAGCACAGCACAACGCAACACAATACAGCACAACACAACACAACACAACACAGCACAGCACAGCACAACACAACACAGCACAGCACAACACAACACACACATGCACAGCACAACGCAACACAGCACAACACAACACAACACAGCACAGCACAGCACAGCACAACACAACACAATACAGCACAACACAACACAATACAACACAGCACAGCACAACACAACAGAATACAACACAACACAGCACAACACAACACAATACAACATAACACAACACAGCACAGCACAACACAACACAACACAACACGATACAGCACAACACAACACAGCACAACGCACACATGCACAACACAACACACAAATGCACAACACAACACAACCGGGCAAAGCACAATACAACACAGCACAGCAGCCAAATGGACAGACAGCTACCAGACCCCCCCAGCCAGAGACAATTATCAAGAAAACAGATGTTGGGAAAATGAGCACCTTTCCCTTGTCTGTACTTTATGAATAATGCTAGCTTGGTTTGTTCATAGTGTCCTAAAGCAGCAGTCTCCAGATTTTCCTGATTCAGCTGGCAGGTTTGCAGGTTTGGGCGCTGGCAGCAGGGGTTCTGAGGGTGCTGTAGCACCCAAAGCTTTATGGGCAACCGCCCCTTTAAACATGTAGGCTAAATCTACTTTTTTTAACGTCTTTCACGTTTTCAAAGAAGGGGCACCTTTAATTGCGAGCGAAGCAGTTTTGTTTTATTGTCTTTGGGAAGCTGGCATGAGTAGATCTGCTCTCAGGATTGAGGTATGAAATGAAACCAGATAACCAGACACATCCATTGGTGCCACCTGTACTTGCTCGAGAGTAAGGGGGTTAAATTCTGTTCCAAAGATCCTCCCCATTTAGACGAGGGAAATGTCTGTCTAAGTAGCTCGGTTCGGAACATGAGGGAACATGAGCATAGAGAGTTGGATTCTGTTTTCTGGTCGCCTATGCAAGCAGTCTAATCTCTGTCCACATTGAACTGGGTAAAATTGGCAAAGACGGCTAAATTGAACTGATATTTTCTCAGCACCCCCAACTCTGAGTGACTTCCAATGTCCCTGGGTGCTGGTTGCATCCAGCGTTGAGTCCACATTTCTTCTCAGAGAAAATGAAATTCTCAAGGATGTTTTGAGAGACTTGCTGCTGCATTTATTTTACATTTTTTTGTCCCACACACACACACACACACACACACACGTTGCACACACTGGTTATGGAGTTTTTTGGCATGTAATGGAATGTATTGTCTATTTTAGAAAGTTGGAAGTTGAAACTTTTAAATCTCGTTCTGAACAATGTTGCTGGTAGGGTAAAAACAAACACCTGAGTGTTTCTGACTGTAAACTCCTGTTGCTTTAGGACTGTGAGCAACATAGCTTTGACAGGAGCATTAGAGCATGTTTGACTGGAGTACTTAGTCTCCTGTGCAGCTAATATGTGTAACTCTCAGTGCCTCCCTGAGTGTGAATCATTCATTGCAAATGGAAAGCAGTTGATTTCAGGCCAGTGGCATTGACAAGGTCCTCTGAGCTCACTGTACTGTTGCAAGGAGCTTTGCATGGGTAAAATGCCAGTGTCTCTTTGTATCACAATACACCCCTCCCCCAACACACACACACACACACATATTTTGCATTCATTTAGATCTTTTTACTTTTCCCTGATTGAATGAACCTGAAAAGGTTTATTTGCCGTCTGCTAAACAAACAGTGCTTTGCATCCATCCATCCACCCCAGTGGCTCCTAAAAGGTTTCAGTGCGGGGGTGGGGGGGCTGCTGGGGAGAGGGGTGGCCTTCTAGTTCTTTCCATGGAAATGGCTTTTGTCAAGGCAGCACGCGGAAGTGATTTAATTGCACTCTTCTGTAAAGGTTATCCTCTCCGTAACATTCTTGCTTTGAAAAGAATGGCAGACGCAGAGGGGGCGGGGCAGGGTGGGGGGGGGGGTCTCAGTGGAGCCCTCAAGTGCATCCATTGGCAACTTTCCTCCTCTCGCCTCTTTTTTTCTCTCTCCTTCCTCCCGTCCCCCCCTCTGTCTGTCACTCTCTCTCCTCTCGTCTCTCTTTTTCTCTTCTCCCCTCAGCTCTGTTTTTCTCTCTGTCCCCCCCTCCCATCTCTCCTCTCCTCCTCTTGTTTTCTCTCTCTCCTCACCTCTCCTCTCCCCTTCTGTCTCTCTGTCTCTCCTCACTTGTCTCTGTTCCCCCTCCCACCTCTCCTCTCCTCTCCCCTTCTCTCTCTCTCTCTTTACCCCCCCCTCCATCTCTCCTCTCCCCTGCTGTTTCTCTCTCTCTCACTCTCTTCTTCCTCTGCTGTGTTGTCTTCCACCACTCTGGCTCAAAGAAAAGGAAGCTCTCGGCGGGTGAAACAGTGAGGGCCTTAGAGAGACGCTGTCTGGCCACGATAAAACCAAACTGAGCACTGCCTTCGCCTCTTCGACCTGGCATCAAGCCTGCTGTAGCGGCCGGCCTGTAACTGAACCCAATGCTTTGAACTGTGCCCACCCCCGGTGCCCCTTAAAGCCCATTATGTGTAACCCATACCTGGCGGGGGGGGGGGGGGGGGACGCCCCTTAATGCCCAGACGGAGGGGCTTCTGGGAGCCTTGAGTGGGCTAGGGCTGACTGGCACATTACCCTCTAGTAGAGCACAGGCTGTCTCAGCCTGTTCTTCCCAGCTTGCCTCAGTCCATCTGGCCAACACCCCCCCCGTCCACAAACACACACACACACACACACACACACACACACACACACATCCTCTCCACTTCAAGCTGGGTGTGTGGTGTGGTGTGGTGAGCGTTCTGGCACAAAATGGCTGCCATGCATCACCACACTGGTGCTGGTTTAAGTGAGGTCTCCCCGTCACTGTGTCCACATAACATAGCACTATACTGATTCTCCCTCTCCTCACGCTGGGGTATGGTGTGCTGTGGTGAGCACTCTGGCACAAAATGGCGGCTGCCGTTCATCACCCAGGCTGGGTGCCACACACTGGTGGTGGTCTGAGTGAGTGAATTATTTCCCCCCTTCATTATGAAGGCTTGTTGGGTTGGGTCTCTACTCTCTACATAAAGCACTGTAGTATGCTGTGTGCTGTTTCTGTCAGTTTGCTTGTATGTCAGTGTAGTAGACTTTGTATTGATTCATTTAATGTGTGTGTGTGTATGTGTGTGTGTGTGTGTGTGTGTGTTTGTGCGTGGTCCTTGCAGTACCAGTTCAGGCCGGACCCTCAGTCTGGACCAAGACTCTACAGATGCGGCCAGCACCTCGGGTTCAGCCACCACCAGTGTTTCCTACGACTTCCGGTAAACACACACACACACACATCTCCCCAAATATACAGTATACTGTGTCTTGGATGTACATCATGCACATCATGATCTTCAAAAATAAGAAATGATGCTGAAACTAACAATCATGTCTTAACACACACACACACACACACACACACACTGTAAAGTCTAACACAGGCACAAGGGTAGACACACACCCAGCGCGAAGCACAGTGTTTAGTGTAGTAATCGGCACCAGCACATTCAGAGTTCAGTGTTTAATTTGGCTTAGTAGAGTGAGAACAGATGCACTCAGATCACCGAGGATGTACAACTGAAGACAACGCACCTACTTCCCACAAACCCTAAGTTTCATTATTCAAATGTCCCGCCCTGTAACGACATCAAACGCCTTTAACGTGAATGTTTAGCTGAATGTTTAGGACATCTAAACGTCTTTAGTGACATCCCTGCTTTTAACCACTCATATCAGTGTTTAACGACCACAAGACATTCCTTACGTGCAACCCAGACACTCAAAACCGTCTTTGTAGCCTGCATTCAATAAGTGTCGCTTTTACCCGCATGGACCTGAATCGATAGGCTGTTATTACAGATTCAATAGGGAATATAAGTATATGCACACACTGTTCTGGAGCAGTGGGCACCCTGCTGCTGTGGTGCCTGAAGACCAGTGAGGGGTTAGGTGCCTCCCTCAAGGGAACCACCGCGTGTGTGTATGGAGGGTTGGAGAGGGGCAAGAGGGGGTAGTTGAAGGCTTTGTTTTCTGTTCTATCTGATGGTCTTACAGAGATATCAGAGTCACATCCCCACCACACACACACACAAGCACACACACACACACACACACACACCCAAAGTCACACTGTGGACATGATTGTGATCTGCCTTCGGGTACTGCAGAATGTTTTCATATGCATACAGACTCACACACACACACACTCTCTTCCGCTAGATGTTTGTAACTTTCAGAGAGCCAGTTTTGGAGCCTGCAGCTCATTTCCTGTGAGGCGAGTAGCAGCGACAGAAAGACTGACAGACACAGACAGAGTGACTAACTTACTCAGGGGGAGTCCCTTTCCATGCTTAACTCAGCACTGTGTGCAGATCTCACAGCAACACCTGCTGCAGGAACACCACCCTTCCAGCAGCCAAATCTGGGCCAGATCAGGGCCAGAACCACCCCAGAGCCTGCTGTTTGTGGGGTGATTTAACACAGTGTGGCCTCTAGATGGCTCCCTCCCTCCCACTGGAAATAATCACTGATTTGACAAAGTGTGTATACACAGTGACCCCTTGTGGCAAGATCTGTTAAATGCACCATCAACTCCTGATTGCATGTTGTCCATTTCCCAGATGTAACTTTTCTTTTTCTTCACTTCTCTATGTGTTAAGGAAATTAGGAGACTAATCAAATGAAATTAGACCCAAGTCCTGTATAGCCTGCTTAGCTATGCCACTGGGTTGTGACAGTACTGAACATACTGTGGGGGATAATGCTTGACCTGGAGAGTATATTTCTGCAGCAATACCAAATTTCTACTTAGCCAGGCTAGCGCTGCCTAGTGCTTTGCCTCAGTATCACATTGCACATTGCAGTATCACATTGCATCACTACAGCACTTTATCAGGGAAAAGGGAAATTTCTCCATTAGCTAAGGTTTCCTCTGACAAATTTTTGGCTGGCCAATCAGTGAATAGAGCATGCCCAATATTTTCAAAGTTCAAAGAAGGATCTGGCCAGGAAGGAGACGTCAGTTGAGGGATTCCAGACGCAGGTTGAAACAGACTCATTTCCATGGCGAAATTTACCATCACATCGTCTTGTGTGTTGCAGTAAGAACGTCGGCAGCCGCAAGCGCAAACTTCCCTCCTCCAGCTATTCGCTGATGGCCACCAAGAGGGCGGCCTCGGAGAGCGACCCCATCAGCCCCCTGAGCCTGCCGGGCGAGGAGCCTTCCGTCGCCATGGAGACGACTGGCATCGACAGCCACACCTTCGAGAGCATCAGCGAGGACGACTCGTCGCTCTCGCACCTCAAGTCCTCCATCACCAGCTACTTCGGCGCCGCTGGGCGACTCACCTGCGGAGAGAGGTACCAGGTGCTCGCCCGACGCATCACTCCTGAGGGAAAGGTGCAGTACCTGGTGGAGTGGGAGGGCACTACCCCCTACTGAACTGGCACGGTGGTGGCGTTGGGGTCGAGCAGGTGTGGGAGCTCTAAGGGATTGGGGGTGCGGTTGGGTGCACAAGGTAGTGTCCCATTCCCAAATCTCCCCATTCCCCTCGCCATTTATGCTTAGAGTAGCGATTCACAAAGCCAACCCTATTTGACCAAATTCTTGTTTTTAGCAGCCAGTCGTTTAGTAGATGTCTGAAACAGCACTTACTGACCAGACTTCAGTCTGAGAGAAGGGAACTTCCAACAGCCAACAGTTGGACTGCTAAGGTGGATAAGATAGTGTTGGACAGTCATTTCACAGTAAGCCATTGACTGAGCGTCAAAACACACACACACACACACACACACAAAAGCTTTCAGCGTGAATCAGATGATTCTGTTATGTACAGCAGAAATTCTCAGCACTGCGTTTGTTTAGAAGGTAGACAATAAACCAACACACACACACACACACACACACACACAAACGTTTATAAGGTAGACAGTAAACAGAACCACTTCATATAGTCATTGAACAACAGCTGATCAAATACGACTCTGATCTGCACAGATCAGATCTAAATTAGTGCAGGATTTCAGAATCCTTGCACCATGTCAGGATCAGCTGTCTACCTGTCTGTCACTCTGTTTGCCGTACAAGGCAAAAGAGAAACGAGCAGTGTAACAGTGGCCATTTCCTGCTTTCCCCTCAGTAGACATGTTCAGTCACTGTTAGATCTAGATCGCTGCTATCTCTCCAGTTTTACGTTATCTCTCTAGATCGCTGCTGTCTCTTCAGTACTCCACTATCTATCTAGATCTCTGTCGTCTCTTTAGTGCTCCGTTATCTCTCTAGATCTCTCTAGATTTATCTTTCTAGATCTCCAAAAGTTCTGCAGATCTCTGCTATCTCTCTCTCTCTTTATTGCTCTTGATCTCTTCTGTCTTTCACTATCTCTTGGTTCTGTAGTGAACTGTAGCCTTGTTTGTTTGTTTTTTTTTTTTACGAAACAGTTGTACATGTGCCCCATATAATGCATATTTCACGTCATTTTTTTTTTTTTTTTTTTTTTTTTACAAAACCGAAAATACAGATCTGTAAAGCTGCCTTTTATTAAGTCTCCCAGATCCTGGTCCTAATGACTTTGTCTAGTGGTGGTAAAACCAGAGATCAGCTTTTTGGCTTTGTGGGGCCCATAGGCGGTTGCACAGTGTAGCCTAGTTGTGTTTGTAGATAGTTACCTTGAGTTCTGTTGTTGCCTTACATTTCATTCATTCGCTGCCCTATGTCTGCTCTATGATACACACATGCATGGGAGAATGTAAAGACCAAAGCAATGCAAACCTCTACAGAAGCTTCTCTCTGACAGTATTTTTATTCACCTTTTCTTGATTTGTAGTCAACTTTTCTGTGTTTTTGAAAATATGTATTGGACTGCTGTGACGGTTCACTACACAGAATGCCAGTTAGAAGTACTTGTTGACTGCTTGAATTTTAGCATATGAATAACAGCCAAGATGTTTTCTCGTTCTCTTTTAACAGTTGCAATTGAAGTGAATCCATTAGTGTAATCTTTGCCATATCCAAAGAATTTTCTTTCTTTTTTTTTGTTTAATCTCTTAGATTTTCTTGGTATGTCTTCAAAAGACATATTCCTTTTGATACCAAGTCTCATTTGACTGGTGGTTCAAAGCTGGTGAACTTTTTAAAAAAAGATGCTGATCATCTGAGATTCTTCAGGCTCATATTGAATAGAGTTTGATTGGACTTTGATTATTCTTCTAGATACGTACAAATACTTATGTATATAACATTGGATATACTATTACCCCCGTTGTGTCATTGCACTATGAACATTAAGCCTTCAACTATGCAATATGTTTTGGTAATGAATAGATACTCACTTTTGAGTACCAAACATTGATATGAAAACATGAATAGTATTGTGCTGAGGAACGGAAAGCATCTTAAATGTCACATGCTTTCACCTTAATAATGTTAATTGATCATTTTTGTTGTTTTCTTTTTACAAATATATTATATCAGTCTGCCCTTTTACATACAAATGCATACACACACACACACATATATATGTGTATGTAAACAAAATGGGAAACTATATGCTATCAAAATCAATACAAATAAATGCAGCACATCTGTGTAGTTGTTTTGTGGTTGTTGATGTTCAATATATGTTTGATACTCTGCTCTTAGTGACATGGTAGTACTTAACGATAAACAGCATAAAAATGTCGCCTGTGATGTTAAGAGTATTTAATATTAAAATAAAAGTTTAACATCATATGCGTCTCCTGATGTTTTTTTTTCTCTGTTTTTTGTACATATTCATTACTATTCTCAATGGAATGTTGTAGAATGTTCATTAACGCTAGTTGGGTTCAGATCAATAGGCTGTTTTCTAAGGGCTTGGTAACGCCTTCTGGGAATGTGGGTGTGGTTTGGGGGTTCAGTGTGTGGTTGTTGGGGGGGGGGGGGGGGGGGGGGGGGGTGGCGAACTGGGAGAGAAAAATCATGGGGGTTACATGTGAGTTCTGTATTGGCGTGGCTGTGGCCGATAGCAGCCGCTGTCCACTCCACTCGACAAGTGAGGTCTCTCTTCAAGTAGTCGTGAAAGTTATGTAATATGTGTCATTAGCAATTAACATTTAAACAAGCAAAACGGTTAGCCCTTAATCTGGAAAGACAAGAAAAGAAAAAAGAAAAACATTAAGTCGGCTAAAAGGCCAAAAGAAGTACACCCACCTTGGAGAGGTCCTGCGTGGCAGCCTACTGCCAGCAAACTGTCTTTTCAGGGTCTTTTCAGGCCTGTCTGAATGTGGACAGAAGAGGGCAGCATAGCACATATAAAAACGGCCGTACATTGGAGAAACATGGATGGCCCTGAATAAAAGTCCACGCCACGGTCAGGTATCATTTATCAAATCAAATCCGTGTACCGTGTTTGTTTGTGCGATCCATTATGTGTTAATCTTAAATCCATTATTCATTCAAAACTTGTCCGTTTTAAGCTTTGCAAGTATGTACATGTAATGCAACATCGCACATTGCTTTGAAATGTATATTTTTTCCTCATTAGAAAAGTATTTCTTTTTTTTTTACAGAATTTCTCACGCAACATGTCAATTAAACGTGATTGTCACCAGTATCAATAGTCGGGCTGAATTGTAGGCCTTTTCATGTTAATAAACACCCTTTATTTCTAATTTGTACATAGGAAGAAAGATATAATACAGTGAAATCTGACTATTTATTGAACGTAGAAATAACTTCCTTTATAGTGTAGCACTGAGTTTTCCTTTCAAATTGATGCATTCAGGTTCCGAGATGCCCTTCCTAGACAGCTTAGCTGTTAATTTGATTAAGGTGTTAATGACGTGAACTCGGGACCGGTGGCATGCGCAGCTCATTGACCCAAACATTCAGGCTTCTTGTTTATGCGACTGACCGTTGTAGTAGTAGCTTTAGCTCAACGTACCACACACCGCTGTCATGTCATCGGATCTGTCTTTGAACTTACTGCTGCAAGAGCATACATCCAGTGTCATGGATAAACTTTACCGATCATTATGGTTTAAAGGTGGGATTTTCGCGCTGTAGATTGCGTGGGATCTGAGCCGGGTCCACGTGTTGTTGGGGACTGTTGAGTGAAGCGTCAGCTTTGACAAGTTGCCCGGCCGGTCCTGAACATGGAGAATGTACTGCCCTACCTGTCAAGAAGCCATCACCAGGGCTGGATGAGGGTCATTGGTAAGCAGATTCAGCGCCAAGTTACCACACGACAAGCGAAAGACTATTTAAAGTAACGTAAAGATTATCGGGCGATTCGGGTCACGTTAGTGTCTGATTTAAAGAGTGGTTTGAGTTTTAGAAACATTCAATTATTCCGTGTCAGATAGCAGATTTTAGAAGTAAATTATGAGAACGAGCGGTGAACTTCACCACATTTTGTGATTAACTTTATGCCTCAACGTTAGCACATCTTTATTAACGCATAAAAAAGTATTAAATATGGTTATCACATTTTGTCCATCGTTGTTTTATCTTTCATTCTGTGATGTGAATGGATTCTAAACACTTACGTAAATCCATCATGACCTAAATGGCAGGTAGCATCTTAACTAACAGGCTGAAATGACCAAGTTATGCATTGTGGCCTTTTTGGGTTTTACTGTCTAAAGTCGTTTGAAATTGATTAATTACTGGTCTCGTGCATAGAATGACTAGTTTATTCCGCATTTCTTGCCATTAAAGTGCTCAAATTTCATTAAACAAATCACATGGTTCCTCAGGCATGCGGCACAGAAGGGTAACGGTCAGCAGCTGGAGACTTGCTGGCACGGGAAAGAAACCCCAGTCATGATGAATATAGCCTGTGTGTGGTCAGATTAAATGATTTTCTTTATTAAATAAACCCAGTTCCGCGGCAAATACCACTGACGATGTTGTCCCCTTAAAAAACATTAAGGTTAGATAAAGTCAGCTTTGGGACATGGGTCAGGTTAGCAAGTTTAATAGAGTGGATGGCAAAGCCCTGTACAGGATTGAATGCAAATTTACAACGGAGTGTGCCGTTAGTGGATAGTCCTAGTGTTCAGACTACAGACCAATAGACCATAAACCTCACAGATTGGCACTTTTTACCAGGACTGGGACTCCAGACGCTTCTCTGTGTGTGTGTCTCTGTGTTCCATAGACATGAAGGGCTCATCAGTGTACTGGATCTCATGTGGTCAACCCTTTAATGAGCCAATCACATGGAAGCTGAAGTTCTGCATTGCCACTGCATTTCAACTGGTCATGCTGGACCAAGATCAGGTGAGACGCACACATACACACACACACACACATACACACACACACGCACACACACACACACACACACATTTTAGTCATCGCCAACAAGAGCCGGAACCAAATGGTTGTATTTAAAAATTATTTAATTCTCTTCTAAATGCCAGACCCTTGCAATGTTTGTCATCAAAACTTAACTGTGCTGGATATGTCAAGCATTTTAATCTTCCAGTGGGCTCAGTGAAACCTCAGGTGGAGTCTTCACATCCATCACTAGGTGGCAGCAGAGGGCAAGAGACCCTTGAGTCAGGATACAGAGTGACATACTGATGCAGGGTTGTGTTTCCCAAAACCACAGTTCCTAACTAAGTTAGACACTTTATTGGTTGCAGCTAGCAACTAGCAATTGTAAGCAACTGTAGTTTTGGAAAATGTAGCTCTGTTCTTTCTGCTAACACTCAGGCCATCCTTAAAGGAGAAATCTGCTGTGAGTCAATCCTTAGCTCTGTTGTCCAAGGTAACTGAATGCTGTCGGTAGGAAAAAGAACAAGAGAATTTTGTACAACATAGACTAAATAGTGAATCATCAGCAAACACTAACAGAACTTACTTTCAGTTTAATTTTACAAGGCCTCATTCAATTAATCTTAGCCGCCTGTTCGTTATTTGGTCTGTGTCGTATCAAATGTTCTGGTTTCTTTTGTTCCTACAGACAGCAGTGACCTTGAACAATAGCTTTGTTTAGGTAAAAGAATAAGGATTCCATGCTCTTATTGGTTTACCACAATCTCCTACTTAATTTACGCCCCCCCCCTCCAACACACACAAACACACACACACACACTTTCTGTTCCTTCTCTCACCTGTCTCCCGTGTGTTTCATTCCCCCAGCTCCACCCGTTGCTGCAGAAGGAGCAGAGGGCGGAGTCCTGTACGGCCTCATTGCTGCACCGCACCCATAGCATCCCAGAGGGAGAGCAGACACCCCCGGCCGACCACCACCACCACCACCACCACCACAACCACAACCAGAGCCCCAGTCAGAGCCACAGCCAACACAGCACCCCCTGCTCCAGTGAGTACATCTTCATGCTCGCCACCAGCGACAGATGTGGGCAACCTCTGGGCTCAGAGAGTTAAAAGTCCTTACTTCCTGATGTATTTGTGTCATCCATCCAGCTGATTTTAGCAGAACTCTTCAGCTTGGTCAGAGATGTCAAACTCAGTCTTTTCACGGGCCACATGAGCATTGTGCCTTTCCTCAGAGGGCCGCCAGACTCCATGCTAGACTGTCATGTTCCACTATTTCTCAACGGCCCCTGTGTTTGGTAAATTGATTCGGATGACTGGAAATGACTGTCTTGGAAAATGTTGTTAAACAGATTCAGCAGATATATGGTATCACCGTTAAACTATAAACTATTCAGACTATGGTCTGCGTGGTTGAGTTCAGTAGTGACATGTTATACCTGCGGAGCTGATATTGTGATGCGGAAACTATAATATGATAATTATTTTGCGCATCGTTAGAACAGCTATTTTCAAGCAGGCCACAAAGCAAATCACAAATGGCCCACATGAAATGATGTGAAGGGCCGCATTTCACTTCCTGGGGCCGGACCTTTGACACCCCTGAACTTAGTAGTGAGCTCATGTGAAGGGCCGTATTTGGCCCATGGGCCGCATGTTTGACACCCCTGAACTAGATAGAGGGTTCTGCTTAGTAGTTAACTACTTGTGTTAGATGCACAGGTAGAGGTAAAACATGGCAGGTCACCTCTGACCTGTTTTACTGACCTGTGGATTAGCAAACTAGCTAACAGAGTGACAGCAGACTAGCAGACTGATTAATGGATTGACTTGCTATCAGTGTGGCTGGCTAGCTAACGGAATGAGTATCTGGGTAAGTGACTACTTGACTAACAGACTTACTGTGTGAATGAGTGAATGAATAATGCCAAACAGAGTAACTGTTTGACTGGTTAATGGACTAGCTGGCTAACAAACTGACTGGTTAATGGACTGGCTGGCTAACAAACTGACTGGTTAATGGACTAGCTGGCTAACAAACTGACTGGTTAATGGACTAGCTGGCTAACAAACTGACTGGTTAATGGACTAGCTGGCCAACAAACTGACTGGTTAATGGACTAGCTGGCTAACAAACTCACTGGTTAATGGACTGGCTAGCTAACAAACTCACTGTGTGGATGACTGACACGCTAACAGTGTGACTGGTTTACACAGCAACTGTGTTTTGAGCCATTTTACTGACTGGCTGTGTATTTGGCCGACTTTTAGGCTGTCTGGCTTATAGCTTGTTGTTTTGGTTGTTAGAATTGTTCCTCCAGGCTGAATCCAGATTTTTTTTCCACTGCCTTTTTTCCTAAACGGCTAAAGCTGGCGACTCAGTTCAGTATCGATGCCAGTGGGAAAAAAAAAACGTTCCGTGCCGAGCTGGAACTTCAGTCAGTGAGAAAGAAATTGATTAAAACACAGTTGCAGCAGTTGTGTCAGGATGTCGTTCCGCAGACACACACACACACAAGCTGAGCTCCAAATCTAACGCATTTTTCCCAGACTCAAACTCTCTTTGAGTGGTCTCAGTGGTTGACGTCTGCCAACAGGCTTGATTCTTGCTCTGTAAACAGGACTGTTTTTGTGAAATTCCCGTAAACAAGACTTATTGTCCTGCAAACCACACACAAATACACCCCAATAAAACACAACTTAAGTGGTACTTAAGTTGTGGCTATTTAGAGGGCATTGTGTAGTTGTGTGTGCGTGTGTGTGTGTGTGTGTGTGTGTGTGTGTTTGTTTCTGTGCATGCATGTGTAAGTTTGTGTGTGTGTGTGTGCCTGTGTGTGTGTTTGTGTTTGTGTGTGCGTGTGTTTGTGTGTGTGTGTGTGTGTGTTTGTGTGTGTGTGTGTGTGTGTGTGTGTGTGTGCGCTAAATGTGTGTGTGTGTGTGTGTGTTTGAGTGTGACAGAGAGAGAAAGAGGGACTCTGAAAGTCCAAAGATCTTAGTGTTCTACTCTTCTCTCCTCTTCTCCTCCACCTCTTGACTTCTATTTTGGTTTGGGTCTTTGCTCTGAACGCTGTCATTCTCTTTGGGTGCCCAAGCCTAATCACAGGCCCTCTGTGAGGCCGCTTTTGTGTTCCAGACAGGGCAGCCGTGGCGCGCTAATAAGCTTCAGACCCGGCGCTTGATTGTGGTCCTCATAACGCTAGTGGCACTGCTCTGTGTGAACTTCAGGGGCTGCTTCTCCCAGACTCACTCCAGCAGCCCAAGGACAGCTTGTGTTTCTCAGGCTGAGAGCTCACACTGATACCAGCGTGTGTAACCTCATGGGATGTGCAAAGTATGTGGGGTGCGGGGGATTCACTAGAATGTTTTGGGTCTCGTATATTTTGCCCTGCGGAGATGGTCATGAAGACAAGCTGTAATCCCCTGATCACTACACACACTCACACACACACACACACAAACACACACACACACACACACACACACTGGTCCTCCCAGACACGCCAACAGACTATTGCTGAGTCAGGAGAGCTCAGACATGTGCTTACCCCCCACCCCCACCCCCGCCCACACACACACATACACACACATACACACACCATGCATGCAAACAGAGTAACACACATACCACACCCACACACAGCAAAATAGAAATCTGGTGTAACTTGCGCTCGACGTGCATCTTGAGGAGAAGTGTTTCTGTACATAGTGTTTTATTTATAGTCTTTTTGCCATGCTGTCCTTCTGTCTCCATCTTTGTATTTTTTTGCTTAGGTTATACATGGGCCTTCACAGTACTTAACCCGGTAGAAATGTGTATGCGTGTGTATGTGTGTTTGTGCGTGTGTGAGAGAGAGGGCATGTGAGGGACAGTGTGAGTGTGTGTTTGAGAGAGACAGATTATGACATAGAAGGAGGTTAAATTATAAGGACAGAAAGAGCTGAAAGGCAGGCTATGTGTTTAGCACGGGCACAGTGAAAGATGGCAAGAGGGAGGAGGACACACACACACACACACACACACACACACACACACCACTGCCTACACACAGCACAGCCTCTCACAAAAATGCCCTGTGTGACCCTGCCCAGGCCAGCCCTAGAACACACACACACACACACACACACAAACACACACACACACACACAGTACAGGTCAACCTAGTTTATCCCAAAAGAACACACACAGATGCACAAACACAGATCTTCACAGCAGCCTATACAAAACTAAAGCCCAGGTAGAGGGCAGAGGGAGAACAGTGTCTAGCATACGGAGACCTGAGTGAGAACAGCGACACAGAGCCGATGGAGAACTAGAACTTTATCTGGAACTCAATATTCAGATGTGGGAAGGCATTAGAGCAGTGATAGAACTTTGCACAAACTTCTTATAATCTACATAACAATCAGAACAAAAGCAAAAATCCTGAAATGCTACAGAACACTGTAAAAAACAAAAAACTCACAGAACAAACACAACAAAACTTAAGCCAAAATGGTCCAATACACACTAGAACATCAGGCAGAACTAAACAAAACAGCCTGAGCACACCAGAACCTTTTGGGCAGGAACCATGGGCCAGAGGAGCAGCCCCAGTCCAGAAGGGTTCAGAACCACAGGCAGAACAGAAAGAAAGACCTGCTTCAGAAGGGGTCAGAAGAGGAACCAAAGCCCAGTCCACAAGGGTTCAGAACAGCAGGCAGAACAGGGCTGAGAATGACTGGCTCCCACTCAGCTCAGTTTAGTTCTGCTCTCTCCTCTGCTCTGGGTCTCAAGCCAAGCGCTGACGAGGCACCGATATTCTCCTCCTCCCTCTCCCTCCCTCTCTCCCTCCCTCTCTCTTTCCCTCCCTCTCTCTCTCTCGCTGTCACATTCACACTCCCACTCTCCCTCCTTCCATCTCTCTGTCTCTCTCTCTTGCCCTCTCATTCTCACTCGCATTCTCTCTCTCGCTGTCACACTCTTGCTCTCTCCCCTCCTCCTGTTCTCCCCTCCCCTCTCTCTCTCTCTCTCTCTCTCTCTCTCGCTCCGTCTCTCTCAGTCTCTCTGTACTGGTATAAGGGGAGCATGTCTATCTCTCTGCTTTGAAGTTATGGAGTTGGACCATTCCACAGAGGAGGCCAGCCATCATGGTAAGGAGAACTCAGGGTTCGCTTTCTCACTTTTCGCCACGTACACACACACAACACACACACACACACACACACACACTTCCCTCCTTGTCTTTAAAAAAGAAAAAGAGAGTGAGTTTTATTGGAAAGAGTCTGAGACAGTAACAGAGTTGCCGGGACTTGGGAGTATTTTATCTGAGTGTGTTTTGAGCTGATCGAGCTGAACTCTGCTGATCCATACCAGTAAGCGAGCTGGCAGACTGTGTGTGTGTGTGTGTGTGTGTGTGTGTGTGCTGACAGGATAAGGGTGTTACGGGGCAACAGGAGAGTAGAGCTGATTTGAGGCTCTCTGCCTCTCCACTGCTTCACTCTCTGCCCCCTTTTGTGCCCCCCACCTCTGTCCCCCCGCCTACACACACACACGCACACACACACACTTGCCTCTCTCTGTCTAACTTGGCAGTGTGTATGTATGTGTGTGTTTCTTTATGTGTGTGTGAGTGGGATTTGAAGCTGCTGCTGCTCTCTTGCACACATGTTGTGTGTGTGTGTGTGTGTGTGTGTGTGTGTGTGTGTATTCTGCTTATGTTTAGAGGTTCCCTCTGTGAACCCCCTCCTTTTCTCACGCCCTTTCCAGACCACACAGAGCTGTGCTGCACATAGCAATGTGTGAGTGTGTGTATGTGTTTGTTTGCTTGTGTTTGTACTCACTCACTCTTTCTCTCTCTCTCTGTGTCAGTGTGTTTGTGTGTGTATGTGTGTGTGTGTGTGTGTGTGTGTGCTGATCTGAATCTAAAGCCCAACTTCCTGTGTTAATCGGTCATCTGGCGATCCCCAAATCTGTAATGTAGGCTGGAATGCTACATGTTTTACATAATGAAATATTTGAAACAGCTGTCAGTAATGGGCTTACACCAGAGAGTTTGTGTTTGAGTGTGTGTGTGTGTGTGTGTGTGTGTGTGTGTGTGTGTGTGTGTGTGTGTGTGTGTGTGTGTGAGTGTGTGTGTGTTTGTGTGTGAGTGTGTGTGTGTGTATGTGTGTGTGTGTGTGTGTGTGTGTGTGTGCTGGAAGGACTGTGGAGTGGTTCTAACCTTGTGGAGATGGCAGTGTTTTACATGGGTTTGTCACACTGAGCAGAGACTGACCCAAATACCTGCGGATGCGGAGAAGGTGCCACTGGGTCAGATCAGTCCCAAACTCAGTCTGCTTCACAAGTTTTGTGATCTGGAGTGTGCGTGTATGAGTGTGTGTGTGTGTGTGTGTGTTTGTGTGTGTGTGTTTGTGTATGTCTGTGGGTGAGTGAGTGGATGGGTGGGTTTGTGTGTGCCTGTGTCTGTTTCTGTGTGTGCCTGCGTCTGTCTCTGTATTTGTGTGTGTATCTGTGTCTGTGTGTGTATTTGTGTGTGTGTGCGCGCGCGCGCGCGTGTGTGTGTGTGTGAGAGTGTTTATGTGTTTTTAGGGGTCTGAA
>PYXC01000181.1:152500-160000 GCA_015244755.2 Tenualosa ilisha | reverse complement strand
CATGGGCCAAGTACTGGTGTGGTGTGGTGTGTGTGTGTGTGTGTGTGTGTGTGTGTGTGTCTGTCTGTCTGTGTGTGTGTGCCTGTGTGTGTGTGTGTTTCTGTGTGTGTGTGTGTCTGTGTGTGTGTGTGTGTGTGTTTCTGTGTGTGTGTGTCTCAGCTACGCCCACTATAATCAAATGTGCCATGCTGTTTGGGCTGTGCTGACAGAGACGGGGTGAGATGGAATAAACTCACTCTGCTGCGACTACAGTAGAACTTGTAAGCGATGCTGTTTTACTTTTTGAGAATTATGCTCCCAGTTCTTTAAGTGGAACAGTGTCACCTGATCTACTGTTCTGATTCACAAAAATAACCAGTCATCATCATGGGCCACAGACTCACTCTCCTCCTCCCGGTGTCCTAAAGGCCTTCCTCAGCACACTGCACCAGTACTGTTCACTCATCTGCCCCAAATGCAGTCTCTGCTCCTCCTGTGGGCGTGAAGTCACTGCATTGGGGCACTAACTCCCTGATGCACCTTTTTGCCTGTGACCTAGTGGACATGCATGTTGTTGTTATTGGATGCTGGAAAATGCATTTAAATTGCAAAATGTATTGAAAAAACACAATGTCGTATATGCTCAAGAATTAGGACCCTTGATATAAATTGAAAGCTTGCTGTAGATCCTTGTGATAAACTGACCCAATTGGACATAGTGTAACTGCCTGGCCTAATGCAGAGCTAATAAGGGCCATTGGTCGGCTGTAAGAGCCTCCTGTTAGTGCATGAGAGGGGAGTGAGTGAGTGCTTTAAAGAGCAGGGATAAACAGGCCTGATGAAGCGGCCCTCTTTACTACCACAGTCATGGAGGCAGAGATGGAGATGCAGACAAAGAGGTCCTTGATACCCAGACGTAGCTTTTGCATGTTCTTGATCTCATGATGCACTTGTGTGACACATACACACACACACACACACACACACACACACACACACACACACCAAAGGATCATACTAGTCATCTGTTTATGTGGTGGTTTAAAGGTCTTGGGTTTATGTTGATGACAGCTGCAGTATTTGTTTTATATTAGTGATTTGTGTTTTTGCTGAAAGTGTTTTTTGTTCAGTGGCTAATATACACTAGCTAAATTGTATACATAGACTAGCATACCTAGAACTGGTTCCCAGATGAATGATGTCTGAGTTGATAATTGGTCTGTAGTGGTCTGTATTGGTTATTGGTCTGTCATAGTCTGTAGTGGTCTATATTGATTATTGGTCTGTAATGGTCTGTGTTGGTTACTGGTCTGTAATGATCTGTATTGGTTATTGGTCTGTAATGGTCTGTAGTGGTCTATGTTGATTATTGGTCTGTAGTGGTCTATGTTGGTTATTGGTCTGTCATGGTCTGAAGTGGTTATTGTCTGCAACACTGTATTTTGAAACACTGGTCTTCTTTACTGGAGACATGTTGTCAAGGAGACTCCTTGTCACGTTGCAACCACCTGTCATACCTCACACAGAGATGTTGTGCTGTGGTTCTCTGTGGAGACAGACTATTTGAGAACACTAAGGCACTAGAACACAATGTGTACTTTGGGGTGAGAGACATTGTTGGTGTGGTTGTTGGTGGAGAACCAGTGTGCTAGAGAACTGTAGAGCGCTAGAACAGAATCACATGCCACTCATAAGAGCTGGATCACGGTCAGACAGGGGTGGGGGAGGGGCAGATACTCTAAAATATGTTTCAGCTTGAAAGGCTTTATAAACATCTGCTGCTGTATAGATGTGTACACACACACACACACACACACACACGTAGTGCACATGCAAGCATTTCTGTTTTCATCCCCTCTTAGACTGATCTTACATCCATCTCATGAGTGAAGCCAGATTGGTGAAGTATGTGCCAGCCTAAGCAGAACACACCACACACACACACACACACGCACACACACACACACGCGCGCGCACACACACACACGTACATGAATTATTGCAAAGTTATGTGCTCCTGTGCCCTGGCACATGGCTCTCCCCCCATCAGGTAATAAAGCAAAAGCCTAAATGTGAAAGTGACGTAGCAGCCAAGTGCATCTGTTAACACGATCCAGTGTGGACCTCTGGGTTTCATGCAGAACCGAACAGGGCCGCTCAGCTGAACATCAGGGACATGGCCGGGCCCATTTACTTGGCCTCCACGGTGCTGTTATGCGTGGGAATGATTTTCCCCTCCTATCTGAGAAAGGCTGCAGTAGGTCAGGCATTCATTAGCACACTGGGTGTATGGGGCAAGGCAAGCATATTTGCATCTGCTTAAAATACATATTGGAAATGAAACAAAGACAAATTGGAGTTGGTTGTGTGTGTTTGGGGGGGAGGGTGCATGGTATTGGATGCCACAGGATGGAGTGTGTGTGTGTGTGTGGGGGGGGGGGGGGGGTGGGGGTGCATGGTATGGATGCCACAGGATGGGTGTGTGTGTGTGTGTGTTTGGGGGGGGGGACTGGCATGGTATTAGATGCCACAGGATGGATGCGTCGAGACTAGGAAAATGAAGCGTTTTTGGGGTGGGAGATGAGATGCCCAAGTGGCACAGAAAGAGGATTGTCAGTGACATTTAACGGCTTCCCATGGCGCTTTCACCCCTCTCTGAAATACCAAATTAATGGCTTGGAAATTTAATGGGGGCTGTGGAACAATAGAGCATTCTTTCAGAGGCCGCTCTGGGGCTGCGGCTCAGCCAGAGCTATGCTACACACACACACACACACACACACACACACACACACACACACACACACACACACAGCACAGATACTATGCACACAGTGAAATCATGAATTGTGTTATGCTTTTAACAGACATTCAGACGCACTGACAGACAAATACATACACAGTCATTGCACATGCAGATTACCGCTGTCATTACATAGATACACACACACACACACACACACACACACACACACACACACTCGTACACACACAAGCACACAGATACACACAGTGATTGTTATTACCTACGCACACTTGTAAATTACACACTGCACAGTCATGCACACAAGGCATACTTTGAAATACAGTGTGTGTGACTGAGTGTGTGTGTGCGTGAGAGAGAGTGTGTGTGTGAGTGTGTCTTCTGTTGGAGAATGCAGGCTGTATGTGTTTTGTTTTAGCAAGTAAAGGTCAGTACCAAACCACTGATGGAGTTTTACAAGCAACACATCCTGGCCTCCCCTCTGGCACATCAGACTATCAGAGAGAGATAGAGAGATAGAGGGAGAGCATGGGAGAGAACGAAAGAGAGAGAAAAGGAGAGTGAGAGAGAGAATGATGAGAAAAAGAGAAGTACAGCGTTGTAGATAATGAAGGAAAGATACACACTGACTAATAGAGAGAGAGAACAGGAAAAGCAAGACTGAGAGAAGAAAATAAGAGAAAGGGAAAGAGGGTTTGAACATGATAAAGTGAGAGAGAGGGAGTATTTGTGTGTGTGTGTGTGTGTGTGTGTGTGTGTGTGTTGAGGGGGCAGAGAGAAAGAAACCGAAGCCAAGCTGCTCTTTCATCCAGCGAAGGAAATGTGTGTGTGTGTGTGTATGTGTGTGTGTGTGTTTTGTGTGTAGGGAGTCCCACGGCAGAGAAACAGAGAGAGTGAGTCTGATAGAGCTGTGGAGTGTATGGGAGATCACTGGCTCCAGATGACTGTGCTTTGTAGTCCCAACAATATTCTTGCCACACACACACACACGCACACACACACACACTCACACACATACACGGATACACACAGAGTAGACAATGAGACATGAGAAAAAGCCTGATTCTCATGACCTTCGGCTGTCCTTTCTGTGTGTTTGATGCAGTTGCCTGAGAGTTTGGGCCTGAGTACAGCACGCTCACAGTCAGCAAGCAGCCAATTGGGTTAGCTGATTGCACTGCCTGAGAGTTTGGGCCTGAGTACAGCACCCTCACAGTCAGCACAGGCAGCCAGTTGGGTTTAAGGCCCCGACTGCACTGGCCTGTAGAGCCTCAAAACAGCCTAATGGCCGGTGCACACTGGATTCCGCATGCGGAATTTACATCAAATGAGTCTGATCCGATTTTTTTTTTTTTGGCTGTAACGAAATTCTCCCTTTGTGTCTGAGGGCTCATGCATTTTATCACCCGCGTTATTTCGTGCCAAAATCCGCACTTGGTGTGCACTGACTTAGACTTTATGGCAATGTGCAGAGTAGACCGTTTCAACAGTAAAAACAAAACCAATGCCTCAACGTTTTATTTTGTTTCCAAACTACTCCCACTACGCCTCTATCACATTAAACAGCCATATGAACATATGAACTAACGAGACGGGTCCGTTTGAAATCTTCAAATGAAAACCTAGTAAGAAAAGCTATCACGCTAACAGTCACACTCTCTTGAAACAGCCTGTAGCTTAGATCAGACAACTTCAGGAAGTGTTATGTTATGTGCAGTCACTCGACAAACATGACATAAGAGAGTTTTGTCTGCCAGGGTGTTCCAGAGCTTATCACGTGTATTAAATACTTTAAAATGGCGTCAGAGTCGTCCCAAACTCCAACCAGATATCAACTCAAGGTTAAACTGGAGTTCCAGTTCTGTTGTGCGTTGCCATGGAGACTCTTTTGCATGTTTTGGTTTTTGTTTTCACGGAGACATGGAGACTGGTTGAAACATTGAGTTGCTACAAATACTAGGCGACAGTGTGTTCTGATGTTCTGTCGCTGGTGGAGTGCTATGACTTATCGAGTGACACTTCTGAGCTATGAATTGGCCTTGAGAGAACGTTGGAGCTCATCTGTCTAGTTCTCATCAGTCTCAGACACAGTAGACAGTCTGCAATGCATGCAGTCACCGGTAGCCATCCCAGTCATTAAGCAGTGATACTTTGTTATTAGCATATTATGAACTTCATGACGTGATGCTAATCTCTTGCACTGGAATAGAGTTCAGCTGAGGTCACAACAGACTAGCTCATTTCTACATCAGTGTGTGTCTGTGTGTAGTAAGTGTGTGTGTCTTTGAGAGGGGTGTGCCTGTGACATTTTATGTGTGCATTCTTCAGAGGACTTTTAGCTGGTGATCACACAGCAGGCCAATGTTAAGACCTCACACACGTCTCACACACGTCTTACACACACACACACACACACACACACACACACACACACACACACGCTTCCTATGCACATGTAATGCACACAGCTGTCTTTGTATATGAGACAGCAGCTGTACAAACCCTGAACTAAAGCCCTCAACCCCTCCTCTTCCTCCTCCTCCTCCTCCTCCTCCTCCTCTTCTCCCCTTCTTGTCTGGCCTGTCCTCTCCAGCTTATCTTTCTTTGTCTCTTGCTCTCATACAGTGTGTGTGTGTGTGTGTGTGTGTGTGTGTGTGTGTGTATTTGTGGCTATGTCATATGTGGTGTTTGCATGTTTGTGTGTTTGCATGTGGTGTTAGAATATGTGTGTGTGTGTGTGTAAGTGAAGTGTAAGTGTGTGTGTGTGTGTGTAGCCAGTGAAAACAGTGAGTACTGCGCTGCTGCCTCTCTGGGAGGGTTTGGGGTCTCAGTGAGTCCCAGTGGCGCTACGCTTGCCTCTTCTCGTATTTACACACACATACCACAGGCAGCACCGCAGACTGACACACACACACACATGCATACATGTAGTACACAAAACATGCACACACACACACAGTACAGAGTGTCTAAGCCAAAACACACACACAAACTCACACACTACAGGCAGCTGAAGTCATACCATGCACACTCATACACACACACACACACACAAGCCAGACTATAACATTAAAATGTGTAGTCTGGCCATGACCAATAGACCAGGCTCAATCTTTGGGGCGGAATCAGCAGTTGTCTTTCAGACTGCGTCTGCATGCAATAGAATAGTGTTAAGACCAATCAGAGCAACTGCAAAACAGCAAGTACGATATTTAAAAAGATAAAAAAACTTGCCTTTTTCTGGTCAACTGTCATGAAAGCACAAGTCTTCCAGGCTCTTCCAAAGTCAATGCCAAGGCCGATTGAAATGACCCTTGCTGCCCCCGTGCTGTAGAGACTGAAGTCTTGAGTGCCGAGGTCGGAGCTGGCACTGGAGACAGACGACCTGATAAAAATACACACCGCAACAGGCAGCAGTGGTGGCAACAGCAGTGGCCCAATGAGGTGACGAGATGTGTGTGTGTGTGTTTGTGTGTGTGTGTTTGTGTGTGTGTGTGTGTTTGTGAGTGAGTGGAGCAGAATGTTTCTTCAGTACCATCCATCGTGTGTGTGTGTGTGTATGTGTGTGTGTGTCACCCAGCAGGCTGTGAGTGATGTTTGAGTGAGTGATGTTGATCGTTGACTCAGCGATATCAGTCTTAGTAGGGTCGGTCAACTCCATAGGACAGCACAGCAGACTCTCTCTTCAGCATCATTCATCTTGAGTGTGTGTGTGTGTGTGTGTGTGTGTGTGTGTGTGTGTGTGTGTGTGTGTGTGTTTTCAGCATCATCCATCTCTCTAATAATGAAATAGGACTGCCTACACCACAGCGGGCATATTTAAACCCCACACAGAGCCTGGCCTATTAAGACTGCTCCTCAGAATAGATTAATTAGATTAATCATGTGTGTGTTTTTTTCCTTCGTTAAGTCTTAGCATTCTTTTATTAATCTTTTCATATACCACAGCATGTGACTGTATGACTGCCACAGTTAGCTTACTTACTGCCTTGTGGTCTCGTGTGTGTGTGTGTGTGTGTGTGTGTGTGAGTGTGTGTGAGTGTGTGTGATATTGGAAGACATCAGATGTTTTATATCTTTGTGTGTGTGTGTGTGTAAACAGTAGGAAGACCTACCTGCTAGGAAGACGTACTGTAAGACCCAGGCTGTATCAGAAGACATGATGTACGATATCTTAGATTTGCCCATCAGCTGTACAGGTGCAGAAATGAGAGACTCATTTCATGAAGTGTGTGAACGCATGTGTGTGTTTGTGTGTCCTGGCCTCAGTCGTACACATGTTGAGAGTAGGACTGTTACACTGTGTTCCTCCATCAGATCCAATTAGAAACAGTCAGCTGTGTGTGTGTGTGTGTGTGTGTGTGTGTGTGTGTGTGTGTGTGTACACTCAAGCCATTTGCTGCGGCTATCCACTGTACTCCAGATTCAGCATGTGACCAGTCTTTCTGTTCGGGGAGCAGACTTTTCTAGTCAAGAGCAGCTAATGTGTGTATATATATGTGTGTGTGTGTGTGTGTGTGTGTGTGTAAGAGAGACATAAAGGGGTCTGAACTAGAACTAGGTAACAAGTAAAGAGTTGTTTTCTACAAGTAGCATGAGAGATGAAAAAGTCAGTGACCCTATTTCTTGTTTTTAATTTCTCTTCTTGAGGTTTCTGTGTGTGTGTGTGTGTGTGTGTGTGTGTGTGTGCGTTTCCATGCAAGTGCAACCAGACTAGCACTCAGTTGGAAGTAATGTGTGGAGTCAGGCTTCCAGTA
>PYXC01000181.1:132500-142500 GCA_015244755.2 Tenualosa ilisha | reverse complement strand
TACACACTTTCTTACTGACTGTTTTTCATTTCTTCGTGCACTTCTGTTTGAGTGTTTGTGTGTGTGTGTGTGTGTGTGTGTGTGTGTGTGTGTGTGTGTGTGTGTGTCGGACAGAAGTCACGCTTCAACCAGTAGCAGTAGTTACATGATGCAATACTAGGCATTGTGGGTTTGCGCATAGATGCAGTGTCAAACACACTCTGTCTATTGCACAAATCAGTGCAGCGTTCAGTAGGCTTCCATTTGAAGGTCAAAATAAGTCCATTGTGTTGCTACAGGAAGTGAGTCTCCTCTCTCCCATAGAGATGGAACACATCAACATGCTTCCACTGCCTCTAATGGCCTTTAGTGGAGGCTTATAAAAGTGTTGTGGACCCTTGTAAAATACACACACACACACACACACACACACCACACACACACACACACACACACACACACACACACACAATACATGCTTAGTCTCTCTCATTCTCTGTGCTAATCCCTTACACACACAAAAACACACATACTCACTCACAGTCACACACCTACACACACAGACACACAAGTACACACACATATGTAGGCACACATCCTGTCTGTGGGACCAACTTGAGGCAGAATGTGTGAAACCTAGCAAGCTCCATACACATACTCTAAGAGCAGGACGATGTGTGAGACCTGGCCAGTTACACACACACGTCCGCAAACACACACACACTGCCAAAGCACTCCTGAAATGAGTGTAAGCAGATGTGGAGATTCCTGAGGCCCAAAAGTAGCACATCTGTGTGGCTGCTTTCTCTTTCCTTTTCTTTCTCATTGTGTGTGTGTGTGTGTGTGTGTGTGTGTGTGTGTGTGTGTGTGTGTGTGTGTGTGTGTGTGTGTGTGTGTCTGTGTTTCTCACTCTCTGTGCTGCTGGCCTCTGCTTAAGAACAGAGGATCACAGTGGCAGCAGTAGACTGTGCATGGTTGTCTGTGTGTGTTCGTTTGTCTTTGTCTGTGTGGGAGGGAGCGTGTGTGTGTGTGTGTGTGAGAGAGAGAGAGAGAGAGATATCCCCTGTCCACACCTCCGTCTGCTGACATCTTCTCCCCTTCACAATGGACAGCACCAGCAGTCAGGCTGCCCATTCTAAATAAACATGTGCAGCTTTAGGTTAGCAGGCTGTGAAACTCAACCACACCAAGCAGGTCCGGCGCGGATCAGGGCCAGATCTGAGACGTATCTCCCCCCGTGTGGACTGCCCAGCTCTACCCTGCCGCCGGGGCCCTGCCACCGGGGCCTTGCCATGAATTATGCTTTTTGGCTAGCGGTGGTTAGCGGAGCGTTAGCCAGCCAGGCCCAAATCACCACCTCGCTCGCCAGGTTGGAGACTGAACTCCTGTGACCTGGAATGCCTGCTCTCATAGAGCGCTAAGTGTTTGTGTTCTTTGGCAACCCGCTAGCGAGCGCAAGACAGAGAAAGAGAAAGACAGAGTTCTAGCGTGTTTCCTGGACGGCGTTGTCATAGTTACGTATTGTCAGTGGAACCCTAATAAGGTCTGTTGGACAAAAGGCCCAGTGTGATAAACAGTGTTCCCAGTGTTCCCAGTGCTGCCACTATAAACAGCACTGAGCTGCTTCATCACTCACAGGGATGCTGTTGCTTATGGAGTTACAGTATGTAAGATGGGAGACTTTGTAGGACTAATTAGAAAAACAGCTCTCTCTCTCACACACACACACACACACACACACACACACTATCTTTCAAATTCCAATTCCAATTCAAAGGAGCTTTGTTGGCATTACTCAGTGAAACAGTGTTGCCAGAGCATGCAATAATACAAACACATTTAACATCTGTCTAAGATGAAACAGAATGAAGAGAAGAAATCAAATACAGTCACTTTCTCTCTTTCACTCTCTTTCTCTCTCTTACTCACTCACTCACTCACACACTCACACACACACACACCAGTCACCTACCTCCTTTTACACATTTTACACTTATTGGGATTTTCTGTGTTGAATAATCCAATGATCAACATTAGCAGAAAGATGCAGTTATTTTTTTACAGATAACTAAGCCAGGCTCAGACTGTGTCCAGGGTTTTGTTTGTTTGTGTTTTGTTTTGTTATCATTGTTTAGTTGTTGTTCTTCAGCCAGCCCTAACGGTGGGGGAGTTATCATGTAACTGCATATGTGACATACGTATGTGCCCGCACATAAATAGTAATTAGACAATATTTTACCCCTGGATTGCCTATTCTGTTGTGATGTTCTGTGCATATCTCAACAGCCTATTGACAACCTCTCCTTCACATATAATATGGTTAAGGTTCGGAATACACATAGAGTAAAGGCGGATTATAGTCCCAAAGGTCCATGTTATGTATTAGGATACTGGTCATTATCCCCTCCTGTAGTTGGATGTTATTTACTGATAAATCTGTTTGTGTTTGTGTCTGTGGGTCCCTGTGAGAGGAGGCAGTTTGTTGCTCCCAAGCAGAGCACAGCTGGGTCCCTGTGTTACACATAATCAGACTAGCTTATGAAAATTAGTTTAGCCTAATCTTCTGTGGCCTTGCATGCAAACATCAGTGATCTGCAGGCATAATCACTGCCGTTGATCAGAAGCCCACAAAAGCAATCTGGAACATGACATCATCTACTTCTCGAGGTCTCTGACTTTGCTTTGTTGAACCTGGAGCAGGTAGGCAAGCTCTGATTGGTTAATCAGCTTAGGTCCAAACTGAGTTTAATTTTGGAATAAACGCACAGGCCCTGCTCTTGTCACTGCTGCTCAGTCATAGTGGACTGTAGTTATGTTACAGAACTCTGAGGGCGCAGGTCTCTTTATCTCCAGTGGGGGGCACTGTCTGAAAGCATTTAGGCCTAGATCCATGGGTGTCATGGGTGTAACATTTGTATGTGTGTGTGAGTGTGTGTGTGTGTGTTTGTGTGGGTGTGGTTTTACCACCAACATCATTCAGTGCTATGCTATAATTGTGTTGTACTGTGTGTTTCCTAAGAGTATTCTTGTATCCTCATTCCCCTCTGGTCTCCTCTGTAATGTGTATGTGTGTGTGTGTGTGTGTGTGTGTGTGTGTGTGCGTGTGTGTAACTGCCCACATGGATGAGGGCCGGGGTAACAGAACCCAGAACCCTGGGGATGGGGATTGGGGTATTAGAGCTGAGCAGTGGGGGTGAGAGGGCATTAGAAGGGCACATGAGGGGTGAATGAAAAACGTCATCACACCAGATGGACAAAGACTAAAGGGGCAGCACTCTGCTCTGTGACAGAGGGGGGGTAATAGAACTCTCACAGCAAGCGGACCCTCATGTGACTCACTCGTGATGCCCATCTATTTACATCTGGCATCTCGTGGAAACCTCACTGCCCCCCAGCGGTGCTGATACAGGTGAGAGATCGCCTGGTGAGAGGTCATCAGTAAGGCCAGACAAGGAGATCTGGGCTGAGTGTTCAGATAAAGATGTGCCCATCCACTTTAGCATGTTTTCTCTGATTGATCATACACGTGTTTCTCTAATATGCTCGTAGTCTGACAGCCGTGGATCACAGGTAAACCGGTGAGTGTTTTCATTACTTTCTTGGCAGCAGTGGGTTCAGGAACAAACCAGGGACAAAAACCATACAACATTCAGTCAAGGGACTTTACGAGCTGCTTAGGCTTACAACTGGCCCCAGCGCAGTCACAGATCACAGTCAAAGGGTTTAAAGTGACTGACTAGACGTGAGTGTTGAACACATCACTGGCAATCCACTTTTTACTAGTGCTTGTTTTGCCTGTGATCACTGAGTTATATCAACGTTGTGGGTGTGTTTTTCTGGGTCTACCATGTCAATGTTTTTCCAAAGATTTTAGAAATTACCAGGATTATGCTTTTTTTCTTGATGTTTTCTTGTTTTTTCTTTGTTGTTGTTTTTTTAATGAATTTAATGTCTGGACTGGATGCTGCAATTATGGATTATGGATTAGGTGGCCATCATTTCCATACTTGAATGATGATGATGATCTATTGACTGTAATGCGTCATGGTAGTCTTAAAAAAAGAAGTATGCTCCATGTGGAAGATCAGGCTATTCATCTAAATATGAATGCCGTGGTATGGGTTTGGAAATGGAAAATCATGCAGTTTTACTGTTATGTTGATATCGACTACCACATTTTTGGCATCACGACATTCCTAGTGACATGGCCATTCCTCCTGCTGAATAACCATTACACTGCACTAGTGAGGCTCGGACTGATTGGCTGTCAGCGGGAATAAACATCACACTGGAGCCTTGTGAAGTAAGAGGGTTTGAACAGTGATGAATAGCCAACATGTCCTTTCTGCTCTCTGAATTCCACAACACAGACTAATACCCAGTGGCTGCTTGTCAGTTGGACTGTACATGAAAGTGGTTGGCATGGCAGCAGCAATGTAGCTGCTTCTAATTACGGGATGGGAGCGCTCTCTCCCTCTCTCTCTCTCTCTCTCTCTCGCCGTAACAGCAGTGCCAGAATGCCCGAGGAAAAGGAGGAAGAAGAGGGATGGGTTCTTCATCTACAAAGACACACTCATGTTGCGTACACATTGACACGCGTGCACATACACACACACACACACACACACACACACAGACATTGAGCTAACTGGATTGGAACTGATTAGCTTACCCACAGGTATTGCTGTGGTTTTCCCAGACTAATTGGTCCCTCAGTGAGAAGTGGCTAAATTCAAATTATGTCAAACTTGAACAGTTTATTTGGCTTCTGCCATGCAGTGTCTTAGAGGAACTCTAAGGAGATTGTTAGGGGGTATGAGGAGTTTATAAAGGTGTTATGTAGTGCTAGTAGATTTATGAAGTTGTAATGAAGAGGTCAGACATAACATGTAGAGGCTGTACAGAGAATATAGAGGGAGATCTGATCAGCAAGTGACATAGAGAGACACACTTTCAGTGAGATTATGGAGGCACAGACCTCCAGAAGAGATCATGGAGATGTAATAGAGGTCATGGAGATGTCACAGAGGTCATTCAGGCATTATAGTGAGTTTGCAGAGCATATGAGAAAGACCACCTTGATGAGGTGATATAGAGTAATGTTTTCTGTTAAAACTGTCAGTTATGACACACTTCATCATCTTCTTCAATCATGACAACATCTCTCTCTCTTTCTTGTTCACACTATCTATCTCTCTCTGTCACACACACACACCCTGCTGAGTCACAGCTCGTCGCCCAGCATGTGGTCTTCACACCTGCTGTGACCTGTGAGGAGCTGGCTAGCTCTGCTCTGCTGTGGCACTAGCGCAATGCTAATGCTAAGTTGCTAGCACTTTTTCCTCTGGTCTGCACCGCTGTGGTGCTAGCTCTTCTTCTGGTTTGCTCTGATGTGGCGTTAGTGCTTTTTACTCTGGCTTGCACCGCTGTGGTGCTAGCTCTTCTTTCTCTGGTTTTGCGCTGTTACATTGCTAGCACTTCTTCCTCTGGTTTGCAACGATGGAGCACTTGTGCTTCTTACTCTGGTTTGCACATGTTGCTAACACTTCTTCTTCTGATTTGCACTGTTGTAGCACTAGCTTCTGATACTGGTTTATACAGATGTTGCTAGCACTTCTTCTGGTTTGCATTGCTGCCAGTTTCCACTGCTGTGGCGCTAGTGCTATTTCTTTCTGGTTAGCGTTGTGATGATGCTAATGTTCTGGGCTACACTGGCTGCACATGGCATCAGGAGACATTCAGTCCTCCGGATTCGAATAGACTCGAGACCCAGAAGGCCTTTCGTTCAGGATGTTCGAAAGTTTCGAGTAATTAGCTTTTACATTAGTAAACATTTGTAATGAGGCTAATAGCTATGAGCTAACTATGAAATGAACCCTAAACTGGTAAGGAACATGGAGGGCAATCTATCCTACCACGCAAAAAATAGACGTTCACCAGGAAAGAGGAACCATCCTGAATGCAAGTCCTTCTGGGACTTTACATCTGTGGTGCACAAAGCCCACTGGATAAAGATGCTGCAGCTACCATGCTGGGCTTCAACATCAAGCTTCATGTGGCCTGGGATGACTGTAAACAACACTAGGCTTCATGTGAGCTGGAATGACTGTAAAATGGCCTTTGAAATGCTGTGTGCTATATCCTACTGTAGGCTAAATATAAGAACGGATGTTCAAGAGAATATTGAGCTTCACTGATGTACCGAGATCATTCTGTTAATGTGACCCTGTATGGAGACAGTGTTATGCTTAAAGGAGAAATCTGGTGTAAATCCGTCAATAGCCCTGTTGTCCAAGGTCCAAGGGAAAAGAACCAGAAAATTTGGTCCAACATAGACCAAATAACTAACTGGCAGCAAACATTAACTGAATGGGGCATAGGAAAATTAAGCTGAAACTAAGTTACTATGTCCCATTTGTTTAATGTTAACTGCCAATTCGCTACTTGGTCTATGTTGTATCAGATTTTCTCATTCTTTTTCTTACTGACACACAGTGACCTCGAGCAACAGAGCTGTGGAGTGTTTCACACAGGATTTCTCCTTTAATACGGAGACCACTGTTGTTCCAACTGGTATTAGCTACTGATAGTACATGGGCCAGAATATAGGCTACTGCTTTGTCATTTCAACTGAGCCCACCGTTGTGCAGTATCTCTTTAAAAAAGTGTATGTTCGTTATGCTGCCGTTCTTTTTGAGCGCTGGGCTATGCATTAGTATGGCTGCTGCATATTCTAGGAGCGTGTTTGGACTGACTGACATATTGCTGAAATATGTCTATGGAAATGACAGGCCTGGACCAGGGGCTGTGTGATGCATGAAGACATCTGTGTTTCCAAGGGAAAATAAGCAGGTTTACACGGAGGATGAAATAGGCCACATTGCAGTGAATCACAAGATGATAAGATTGAGACGAGGTTGGGAACTGTGTGCAGCCAAGTTTGCTAAAGCTGTGGTCAAGCTAACTAGCAAACTGTCTAGCCAATGGCCAGAAAAACAGAGAGATCCCATTGTGTGAAGATGTTGCAGAAATCTCTTGAGATCTCTTGATACTACACCAGTGTTAACTCTTGAAACTTGTTTTTGAATTGAGTGAATGTTATAAATTATTTAAGAGGGGTTGCGCTGTGTTTTGTCATGATTTAGTAATATGATTCACATGGTCTGTGTGTGTGTATAGATGCATAACTATAGTATAGAGTCAAGGCTATGTCTTCCAAATGATGACCCCTGCAGCGTGTCTACACATAGGGCAGGTGCGAGTGGGTGTGAGTTGTGTGAGAGCACCTGATGTTTTCACCGAGTGAGAGAACTAAAGAACGAGAGAGAGAGAAGAATAGAGGTAGAGTTAGAAAAGAGAGGTAGATTGAGAGAGGAGGAGAGGTATGAGAATGAGAGAGAAATGGTCAAGACCTCAGGGAGTCTTTTTCTTCCTCATTCCATCTCTCTCTCTCTTTCTCTCTTTCTGTGTGTGTGTGTGTGTATGTGTGTGTGTGAGAGAGAGAGAGAGAGAGAGGAGGGATCGTTTTTCTTGTTCATCCCTGGCCTCATCCCAACACCATGAAACACATTCAGTTTGATGCTTTACTAGCAGTGCAGACAGCCATTTAGACTGCACATCAAACCTAAGAGATAGAAGTCAGGGAGGAAGGAGAGATTGCAGGGTGTGTGTGTGTGTGTGTGTGCGTGCGTGTGTGTTTGAGTTCTTCATAGGATATATGGGCAGGAGAGTTATATGTGTATGGGCAGTTCAAACGTGTTCTTTCTAGAGTGTGTGTGTGTGTGTGTGTGTGTGTGTGTGTGCATGTGTGTTTATGTTGTGGTTTGGTGGTACACTACTGCCTTAGGGATCTTTGAGGCCCAGTTCTTGTCCAAACCCCCGAACTTGTGTTTGTGTGTTTGTGTGTGTGTGTGTATGTGTGTGTGTGTGTGTGTGTGTGTGTGTGTCTGCAGGGAACATTGAAGGATATGTGAACCCTCTAGAATGTTCATTCCCTTAGGGTGCTAAACTCAGCTTCATGAACACGTGCCTTACAAAGACCACAAAGAGAACACACTCACACACACACACACACACACACACACACACACACACACACACACACACACACACACACATACACACACACACACACACTTATCCCTGAAGTTTTTTTTTTTTTTAAGTCAGTCAAGCCAGAAGAGAACTGCAGCATGAAGTACTTGCCACTCCCTCTATCCAGAAATACACCCTGACTGACACACAAACACACACACACACACACACACACACACACACACACACACTATATGTAGACATGTAAGGTACCAATTACTGTGTGACAGGTCATCTGTAAGTCCTGTGTCACCCCATAAATAAGCAGAGTATGGAGTGTGGGTTTGATGTACTGTAAGCTATAAAGACACATGGATTTACCTATTTAAATCTGCCATTTCTTCAAATCTAAATATCACCTAGTCATTTGACTGATGCTTTTCTCCAAAGACCGTTATAGAATAGACACACACACACACACACACACACACACACACACACACATTTAGGTAGAGGCGTTTGTGTCATTTTCTTCCTTCAGAAACACAGAGGCAGTAAGCTAGGATGGGCCACAGCAGGAGTGGAAACGAATGCCAGATAAGCCCGATAAATCTGCCCAAGGACGGCCGTCATCTCACACACGACACCCACACACACACACACACACACACAGTGATACACACACACACTAACACACGGCGTCTGAATGAAGCCCAAAGCAAGGACGAGTGTTACTGTTTTGCGAGGGCCTGGTTGCTATTCAACTTTTTCCCCGACGCCACCGCTCTCCTCTCCTCTCCTGTCCTCTCCTGTCCTCTCCTCTTCTGTCTGTGAGCAGAGCTGTGTGGAATTCTAATGCAGAATGTTCTGGAGAGTCCTCCACTCACGGATGGGGTTTGGGTGTGTGTGAGATTTTCAGAATCTCAGCAGCAGTCACAACACCAATGTCATTCTAACCGTCTTGTCTCCAGCACCCAGATTGCCTCCAAGATGGGTCACACACTCCTCTCCTGCATACACAAACGGGCTTCTTTCTTTTCCTCCGTGAGGTTTTTCAATTAACCTTCATCTCCCCCCTCAATCTCTCTGAGGGAGAGAGAGAGAGAGAGAGAGACGCATGAAAACCAGACAGATTATGATGAGAGCCGACCGCCACAAAGCCAGAGCGAGATGATGTAACCACGGCAACTCATCGGCTGTAAATGAACAACTAATTCCCTCATCAGAGAGGCTGTTGCCGCTGTTGTTGTTGTTGTCGTTGTTGTTGTTGTTGATATTATCATCTTTATCTAGTCTGTTTAAAGAGTGACCCGCTCACCCATCTCACTTTGTGGAGTTGGCCTCCAGTAAGGTTGTTTGTTGTTGTTGTTGTTATTGTTGTTTGTTTGTTGTTTGTTGTGGCAGGTGTGTTTGTGTCCTCAGTAGTGTGTATCTAAAGCCAGGTGTGCTGACCTGGTGTGCTCAGTGTCAGAGCCCAAGGCCAGGTGGGCTGGCGTGTCTTTGCTGGGATTCTTGTCTGTAGGCTTGTGGTTTTTCTACCCATCTGTTGTTAACCAGTTGTGTGCCAGCGGTTATATCGCCCCCTAGTGGAGCTCCTGGCACAACACTCAGACCACGCCAGAGCCCTCTGCTACCACTGCATGACGGTCTGTAAAACAAGGTGCACTCTTCCTCCCTCTCTCTCTGTTTTCTGTCCTTCTCTCTGATCCCTCCTCTGTTAAGCTGTCTTCCTCTCAGCTCATCCCACCCACCCCTCTCTCTCTCTCTCTCTCTCTCTCTCTCTCTCTATCTATCTATCAGCTCTTCTTCACTGGGAGCTGTTGTGACTAGTAGAGAGTCTATGCTGGAGTCTATGCTGTTCTGTGCTGTGTGGTGTGATGTAGTGCCTTGTGTTGTGTTTTGTTGTGCCATGTAGTCTAGTTAGTGTCCAGCACAGCTTGTCACAGAAGCGTTCCTGCCGGCTTTTGTGTGGCAGACCGTGTGTGTG
>PYXC01000181.1:115000-125000 GCA_015244755.2 Tenualosa ilisha | reverse complement strand
GCTTTAATGTGTATGTGTTATTGACTCTCCACCTTTAATATGTTTGTGGTATTGACTCTGATTGGGGCTTTAATGTGTTTGTGGTATTGACTCTCCACCTTTAATGTGTTTGTGGTATTGACTGTACCTTTAATGTGTTTGTGGTATTGACTCTGATTGGGGCTTTAATGTGTTTGTGGTATTGACTCTCCACCTTTAATGTGTTTGTGGTATTGACTGTACCTTTAATGTGTTGTATTGATTGGCTTTAATGTTTGTGGTATTGACTCTGATTGGGGCTTTAATGTGTTTGTGGTATTGACTCTGATTTGGGCTTTAATGTGTTTGTGGTATTGACTCTCCACCTTTAATGTGTTTGTGGTATTGACTCTGTACCTTTAATGTGTTTGTGGTATTGACTCTGATTGGGGCTTTAATGTGTTTGTGGTATTGACTCTGATTGGACCTCCGTCTTGGGTCTCTCAGCTCAGCTACAGAAGCCACTGGATTCACGTGTCAGGCTGGCTTTAGTGAGAGCATCATCATTATCTTCATCATCTTCAATTAGCGCAAGTTAGTTTGTGCACTAAGGTAGCAGTTCCTCCCCAGATGACTTGCCTCCTCTCTTCTCTCCTATTTGCTCTGTCCTCCCGTGGTCTCGCTGGTCGGCTGCGGCAGTGAGGTTTTATCACCGAAAGAAGAAATTCTTTTAGTGCCCGCTGGGCTAATTTCATTCAGCTGATAACATGTTGGAAACTGTGCCCACACACACATACCCTCACTCAGACACACACACACACACACACACACACACACATACACACACACACACACACACGCACACACACACACACACACATACACACACGCACACGCACACACACACACACGCACACGCACACACACACACACGCACGCACACACACACACACACACACACACACACACATTGAACAGAGTGGCCTGAGGTGGCACAGATAGACTGTCTGACAGACATAATTGGAAAATTCAATTAAACTAAACAAACAGGAGAGTGTGTGTGTGTGTGGATGTGTGTGTGTGCGTGGGTTGGCACACTGGGCCACTTTGTATTCCTGCGGGAGGCATCTCCACAGTGCAGCTACTCAGGCAGGTGAGGTAAACGAAATGTGAAGCGATTTAGGGATACTCCAGCATTATGTGGACAGTACATGAGGAAACATATGAGGAAACATATTATTATTGTTATTATTATTATTATTATTATTATTATTATTATTATTTACATGTTTGAACAGTCTTGTTGCCTGAATATAGCGATATTTTATATTATACATTTGGAAAATATCCTTTTATTTGTATATATGTATATTTAATGATGTGTATGTGTGTGCGTGTCGTGTGTGTGTGTGTGTGTGTGTGTGTGTGTGTGTGTGTGTGTGTGTGTGAGTATGTTTGTATGTGTGTGCAGCACTGCTACAGCGCTGCTACTGACAGCCCTGGATCTTTCTGCGCTGCTCTTGAGCAACAGAACCGCTCTCCGTTTCCTTCACATGTTGACACTGGGCTCAGGATAGCCTAGCAGCGGAACCCGCCTGTTCTAGATGGGCGCTCACAGAAGCCGTTGTTCATAAATGAGAAGCACAGCACCCAGCTCAGGCTCAGACTCGGCTCCCACGGTTCCGTAATTAGGCCGTAATTACACCCCGTGGCTAATAGCATCTCACGCGGCAGGAGCGATGCTGCGGGTCTTTGAAGTGGCCATGTTGACACCTGTTCAGAGCACATCTACTGTCTGTAACCAGTCGTGTCTGATATCTTCCTCAGTGGTATCGTTACCGCCGCTATAAGACAGCATTAGTGGGTCATGTGTCTGAAAGAACACAAGAAAGTTTAGCCTGTGAGCTTTATCAAAGACTCAATGTCTGCCTGCGTGTGTGAGTGTGTGTGTGTGTGTGTGTGTGTAATGACCTCATCATCATTCACTGTATCTAAGCGAAAGGTGTATGCCAATATGCTAATAGACTCATTATCTGTGTGTGTGTGTGTGTGTGTGTGTGTGTGTGTGTGTGCACGCACGCTACTGAAGATATATGCTAATACGCTCACATTACTTTTAATTATGACTTGGTAGGTTGTGAAATACCCTGAGGGCAAGAGCAATCTACATCTGCAATCTCTCATCAACTCTCTCTCTCTCTCTCTCTCTCTGCTCTCTCTCTGCTCTCTCTCTCTCTTTCTGCTCTCTCTGCTTTCTCTCTCTCTCTCTCTCTGCTCTCTCTCTCTCTCTGCTCTCTATCTCTCTCTCTCTCTCTGCTCTCTCTCTCTCTCTCTCTGCTCTCTCTCTCACTGCACTCTCTCTCTCTCCCTCTCTCCTTTCCTCCATTCTCCATTTTCTATTTTTTTTTCTTTTTCTTGCTCTTCTCTCCTCTAGCTTCCTTTCACTCCCTCTCTATCGCTTCTTTTTTTCCACTCACTCTCTCCTTCTATCACGTTCTATTTGTTTGCGTCTCTCACTCACTCACACACACACACACACACACACACACACAGGCCTGTTCTCTCTCAGACATTGACTGGGAGGGAGGGCTCTGCCTTCCATGCTGATTTTTAATAGACGCAGCCTGCCAGAACAAGGGGGGATGTCACAGATTGTGTGTGTGCGTGTGTGTGTGTGTGTGTGTGTGTGTGTGTATCTATGTATATCACGAATCTCGACTTCTAATTTGTTTTCAACGAAACACTTGGTCTCTCCCCCTCTCTATCTTCCTCATGCATCCCTCTCTCTCTCCCTTTCTCTCCTCTCTGCTCTCTCTTTTCTTCCTGTCTTTCTTTCTCCGTTTCTCTGTGTCTCTGTTCTCTCTCCCTCTCTGTGTCTGTTCTCTCTCCCTCTCTCTCTCCTCTCTTTTCCTCCCCCATCCCTTCTTCTGTCTCCTGTGAACGACAAGCCTGTCTGGTACTGCATGCGGAACAGCGCTCTTGTTTCGACGCGTGTCAGCCCTCTGTCCATGGCTGACAGCTCGCTAGCATGTGCCAGACAAGACAAGCTGCCTTCCGACTTACACGCACACACACACATACACACACACACACACACACACACACATACAGGACTCGGCACACACATGCACACACATAAGCTACATAAACACACATATGTGTGCGCACACATATGCGCACGCACACATACACACACATACACACAGATACAGTACTCAGCACATACATGCACACACACACACACACTCAAACACATACACACACACACACACACACACTCAAGCACACACACCATGCCTGCTGGCCTGAATGAATTACTCATGTATTAACCAGAAGGTGCTTCAGTGTCTGACATGACATTTAGCACCGCGTTTACGGTGGACACACACTCAATAGACCTCACTCGAGAAAAGCGCCGGGGCGTTTAATGTGACTGTAAGATATGGCACAGTACCACTTTTCTTCATTTGTAAACCAGACTTACTGCTCTGCTTCAGCAAGTGCAGCTTTATGGAGCACCATCAGTGTCTTACCCTCCAACTGAGATCCATGCAGAAAAACTGCGGGTCCTGTGGAGATGGTAAAACCTTTGTGACGGTGGCTTTAAATGAGAACCATCGCAGGCCTAATGGCTTTGGACAGAACTCCTCTGTGTCACTGGACTGAGTTCAGACAATGCAAAGCTTAACACTTCGGTTTGACTGTAGCTGATCACATGATCGTGTTGGCAAGTTTGGCTTGGGTTGGATTAAAAAAAAATTGTGTTTGTGTGTGTGTGGTGATTGAAGCTGATGCATATTTGTGCACTGTGTGTGTTTTGCCTTCTGCCGAGTGTGAGTGTGTGTGTGTGTGTGTCAAGTAATGAGTATGTCTGTGTGTGTGTGTGTGTGTGTTTGTATATGTTTGTGTGATGATGATGACTGAAACTGTGTGTGTATGTCTTGTGTGTGTGTTTCAGAGCTGCCTCCTGAGCGGGTGTGTCGGAGGAGGAGCATGCCGGGCAGCACCTCAGAGAAGACTCCGCCCCTGGAGCCTGGAGTCTCCACCCCCTTTAGAGTTACGGTGAGCACGTGTAACACATAAACACACATTCACACACATACACGCACACACACACACAGTAGTTTCAATCAGCATTCATCATCATCACACAAACACATGTATACTCATTACTTACACACACACACACACACCTGAACTCACCCTAACCCACCACAGTGGGTCCCTGCAAAACACACCTCACACACACACACACACACACAGACAAAACTACACACACACACACACACATAGAATGCTAAAGCTGAAAGGTTTTCCCCTGAAGTTAGTACTGATGATGGCGTTACCGAGACTGCAGAAGTTATTCTGTGGTTTTGTGTGGGTCAAAGGCAAAGGCTGTCTCATGTTACACTCCCCCTACTGGTGAAAGGGTGACAGTGCATGTGTTTCTCAGTGACTTTAAGGTGAATTGTGTGTTAATGTGTTCCTAATTTGAGGATAGGCTACAGTACCCTCAAATGGAGTTTGTGTATTTCATACGAGACAGTGCAAGGTATATTGTAAGCTAATTCTATGCATTTCTACATGCGTGTACTGTATGCATTTTATACAGTCGCTTCTATATACATCTATGCATCTCTCACTCGTAGGCCTCTGTAGAATATGTATACAGACTCCGAGAGTAATGTTGTATTCATGACCTATAGACTACAGTGGGTTATGTATATTCGTCACCTATAGGCCACAGTGGGTTATTACCAACCTATAGTCTGCAGTGGGTTATGTATATTCGTCACCTATAGGCTAGTAGGTCAGGTGTATTTGTTACTTATAGGCAACAGTAGGTCAGGTGTATTTGTCATCTATAGGGTACAGTGGGTATTCGTCACCTATAGGCTACAGTAGGTCAGGTGTATTTGCCATCTATAGGGTACAGTGGGTGTTCGTCACCTATAGGCTACAGTAGGTCAGGTGTATTTGTCATCTATAGGGTACAGTGGGTGTTCGTCACCTATAGGCTACAGTAGGTCAGGTGTATTTGTCATCTATAGGGTACAGTGGGTGTTCGTCACCTATAGGCTACAGTAGGTCAGGTGTATTTGTCATCTGTAGGGTACAGTAGGTTATGTATGTACCCCTACAGTAGGTGGTCCCACATTTGCACTGTGGAGCTGCAGGTGATGATGGCACCTGTTAGGGGTGAGGAGAGAGCAGGTGCTATTAGGCTCTGGATTAGCAGAGGTGAGAAAGATTGCACACACACACACACACTCACACAAATGTGCGCACACACACACACGTCCAAGAGAGAGCCAGAGATAGGTAATGAGAGATAAAAAAAGCACATAGACTTACTGGACTGAAAACGCAGAGGATCTGCCTGCCTGTGTGTGTGTGTGTGAGTGTGTGTGTGTGTGTGTGCATCCTGTTTTGTAGCCAGTGGGCGGTGGAGCAGTTGGCCACACTGATCCTCCACCAGTTAAACCTCCCAGTTGTTGAAGGACTTGGCATGATGGGCACCAGCTGGTATGCCTGCAACTGCCAGGGGGCAAGACACACACACACACACACACACACACATGCCGATCCACACGCAATGTGCATATAGACTGCATGCACAGAACATTCTCTATGCAAACATACAAGTCTGATAGTTCTAGAAGGTGCCAGTGGAATGTAGCATATAAGGGGAGGGAGGTGAGATAAAGCTGAGAGAGATGAGATGCTGTAGATGTTTGTCAAAAGCACAACTAGAACTGCTTCCTTTGCGCAGGAATGCATACTCTGTACAGTGTATGCTCACAGGTACACACACACACACACACACACACACACACACACACACACACACACACATACACATACATACAGTACAGACACATCGGAGGGGGTCACACACACATTCACACATGCAGCAGAGAGAGCTTACACATACACACACACACACACATACACACACACACACACACACACACACATACACACACGAGTTGCTGTGCTGCAGCTCAGCCTCGCTCCTCCGTCACCCTGCCGGTCACATGACACAGGGGTTGCCATGGTGACAGCACAGATGTGCTCGTCATACATAGAAGCAGGGTTGTGTGTGTCTGTGTGTGTGTGTGTGTGTGTGTGACTCTTGTGAGCATAGCTTAGCAGCATTGTCATTCGCCACCTCATCCCTGAGCTCTGATGTTTGTGCAGAATAATGAATGGGGTAACATTACCTCTCCACAGGCTCACACACACACCTAGTGATTAAAACAGAAATACGACAGAGAGAACACGTCCCTAATGGGAATTAATGTGCCTGGTGAACCTTATTTGCAAGATGCTTTGAATAAAACTCATCTGCAGAAGAACTGCATTGAAAACAGAAATGTGATATTAGAGACCAAGTGCTCTACGCAGCCGCTAGTTCTCTGGAGGAATGTGATGATAAAATGGTCACGTCTTGTTACCTTTCCATCCTATCTTTCTTTCTTTCTCTTTTTATCTTTCTTTCTTGTCTAGCTTTATCTCTCTCTCTCTCTCTCTGTCTCTCTCACACCCCTTAATGAACACATTAAATAAATGATGGATCCCATTAACTTCAGTGGGCCGCTGTGGGAAGGCCGAGAGCAGCGGTGAATATTTACTTCTCCGTGTGAAGCAGGCGTAGATGAGCCTCAGTGAGTCGCGTCAGCTTGTTTTGTTCCCTCATTAAGCAGCGGTGGCCCTCAAGGAAACTCCAGGAGCTTCTCAAGGCGTCGGGGCCCCTGAGGGTTTTAAGATCTGAAACAGAACTGGGAGGGAAAGCGGTGCTTTGTTCAGTAAGGTTCTACACCGAATGTGTTACTGAAGCTCTCTGTTCACATTGCGTTTAAAAAAATAGTTCTGGAAGATTGGTCTAGTTTCTTCAAATGCGTGCAGTGCTACTGTGTAAATGGTCTTGTCGTAAAGAAGAAGGGAAAGAAGTAACGTAAAACAAAATTTGGACTGTAAAACACAAATCAGGAAGTTTAAATCCATCCAATCCAACACCAAAGTTCTAGGGGAGGATAGCCTTTGAGTTAGCTATTAGTTGCGTCCGGTTAGCACAGGTCTGTGTAGGATAGTATAGCCTTTGAGTTAGCTACTAGTTACATCCGGTTAGCACAGCTCTGTGTAGGAAATCATAGCCTTTGAGTTAGCTACTAGTTACATCCGGTTAGCACAGCTCTGTGTAGGAAATCATAGCCTTTGAGTTAGCTACTATGTCCGGTTAGCACAGCTCTGTGTAGGAAATCATAGCCTTTGAGTTAGCTACTATGTCCGGTTAGCACAGCTCTGTGTAGGAAAGCGTAGCTACGTTAGCCCAGCGCGCTGCTCTGGACTGTAATTGAACAGGACCCAGAGCATGTAGTAGCAACAGGGAGTGAGGGTAGAGTGTCTCTGTGTGTGTGTGTGTGTGTGTGTGTGTGTGTGTGTGTTTTTGTGTGTGCATGAGTTTGTCCTAGGAGGACACCTCCCTCTTTCCCCTCAGAGAAACTCAATAAGCTCAGCTGGGGGTAGAGCACTCCGACTCAGCAGGAGCCTCTGTGGTTCATGGGCTGACCGGGCCTCACACTACTACTACACACAAACACACACACACACACAGTCACACACACACAAAGAGAGAGAGAGCGAGAGACTGTTGTGGGATTGTGGGGTTCATGGGTCAGCCAGACCTCACAGTACTGCTACTACTACATAGACACACACACACATACCACACACACAGACACACACACACACACAGGTCTTGTATGAAGGAAATGCTCTAGAGTAACGCCCTAGTTATGTAAACCTGGAAATCTAAAGAGTTGATGTCTCATAATGGATGATTGTGTGTGTGTGTGTGTGTGTGTGTGTGAGTGTGTGTGTGTGTGTGTGTGTGTGTGTGTGTGTGTGTGTGTGCGTGTGTGTGTGTGAGTGCGTGTGAGTGCGTGTGTGTGGTGTGTGTGTGTGTGTGTGGTGTGCGTGTGTGTGTGTGTGTGTGGTGTGTGTGTGTGTGTGCGTGTAAGAACAGAAAGGAGGGAAACACTCACCTGTAGTGGTGGTACACTTGTATCACTCACCATGTCTTCACACCAAGAGCTGCTAAAGCTGTCAGATCTCTGGAGGTGATTCATATTCTATGGACAAGAGCAACAAAGCTACAACTTGGGCAACCAGAGCGACTAAAAGAAGTTAAGAACTGCTCAACTTTGTGCAAATTAGCCATGAGGCTTTTCAGCTGTTTAAATGAGGCACATCATGAGCGATTAGAGCGACGTTGGCGAACACAGATTTTTCGTCAACTATTCCTGTGATCGTCAAAAGTGATTTTACAGCTTCTTCTTCAGGGGTTCTTGTCTATGCAAAACTGCATTTTAAACTGTGATCCTGTGTGTGTGTGTGTGTGTGTGTGTGTGTGTGGTGGAGGCTGTTTGTTTACTGTTTTCTACTGTTTTTGGTGTGGCTAATGTTCTGTGAAGAAACAGTTAAGGACTGCAATGCCACATGAAAGAGGGAGGCTGGGTCTTAAGTAGAGAGGATAATGAGTGGAGCCGCTCGGCTCATCTGGGGCATATTCCCTGGAGATGGAGTGGCCATAGCCTGATGCTATGGAAATATGTTGAGAGAGTGAGAAAATGTGTGTGTGTGTGCTTGTGAGATTCAGTTTGTATTTTGGTGTGCTTCTGTGTGTGTGTGTGTGTGTGTCAGTGAGTGTGTGTGTGTGTGTGTGTTCGCACATCCGTGTGTATGTGTTTGTCTGTAAGTTTATGTGTTGTGTGTGTGTGTGTGTGTGTGTGTGTGTGTGTTTGTGTGTGTGTGTGAGTGTTTGTCTGTAAGCTTATGTGTTGTGTGTGTGTGTGTGTGTGTGCGTGTGCGTGTGTGTGTGTGCGCATATACTTATGTCTATTGCAGGCTGGGGCCCCTCAGGGGCGGTGACCTGGAAGGGACACTAGGGGAGAGCAGTGAGGGACAGTATGGATTATTTAGGGGATCTGATTGAAAAGACACGGGTCACAGGAGACACACCGGAGACACACACACGCTCTCAGCTCTCAGCCCATCAGTGGGGACAAGAGGACAAGGGGACAAGAGAACAAGATGGGGGGGGCAAAGAAATCTCCTCTCTGGATGAGGGAAGCTCTGATACAAGTCCTGCTGCTCGGCTGTTCCCTGAGATTAAAAATCCTCTGTGGAAGTAATGTTGCGGAATAACAAAAACGTTCATCTTCTAGGAAGACAGTCATGTGTCATTTCTCTGTAAATATCTGCGTGTTTTTTTTGTTTTGTTGTTTTGCATGACATATTGACATGGCTGTGCTGTATGGCGTGCTGTGCCTCTAATGTGTTTGAGCATTATCGTAATCTAGACTTTAGCCTCTTAATGGAGTCCAAAATGTGTCATGAGGCCGGAGCGGCTGGAGGATCAGTTTGATCACAGTGAGGCTCAGAATGAAGTGATTTAGGACGTTTTCATCAGTGATGAAGACACACACACACACACACACACACAAACACACACAACCCACACACTGTCAGAAGCGCAGTCATGCAAATAGACATAAAACTCCCAGTTGAACTTATGTTGATACACACATACATAGTACCATCACACACACACACACACACACACACACACACCTGTGTATTTTATCACCCTCTAAGACTCAACTAGACTCAGTTAGACTGTTTAGAGTGGCTTCGACATGCAGTTTTGCTGTCAAAGAACAAAATTCCCCCTTTAACACAGCCTGGCCCCTAGTGTAGGTATTGGTTAGATGTTCGTTATCTACTTGTTATTTCATTACAGAAGTCTGCAAACTGCACGCCCTCTCTTTGTCTCTCCCTCAACGACACATCAATGTTAGGCTCTAATTTGAAACGTTCTTTAAACGTTCTCTATTAGCTAATTCCTGGTTTGCACAGTTGACTGTCAGGTTGTAATTAAGCGTGTTATTCTGACAGAGGGGGAAAGTTGTGTCTGGTGTATTTACATGGCCTGGCACATAATTAGTCTACTGTTTCATTCTGTCTGCCTTTACATACA
>PYXC01000181.1:107500-110000 GCA_015244755.2 Tenualosa ilisha | reverse complement strand
TAAATGGGTGAAGTGTGTGTGTGTGTGTGTGTGTGTGTACATACAGTGAATGTGTGTGTGTTTACCATTTCTGTACACACATGAATTGAATAAATAAATGTGTTGGTGTGTGTGTGTGTGTGTGTGTGGTGTGTGCTTACAGTGAATGTGTGTGTGTGTGTTTACCATCGTGAGTGTGGGTAAGGATGTACATGGGTGTGTGTATTTCAGTGTATAATTTACGTCGTTTAACGACGTTTGTGTGTACGTCTCTGCCACACACACTGTCTGTCAGTGATATTTGTAAATTGTTGTCTGTGTGCTCGAGTTGTGTGTGTGCAAATCTGTGTGTGTGTGTGTGTGGTTTACTTTACCAGGGGTGTTTGATCATAACCCTGACAGTTAGGGCTGCTCAATATGGCCTAAAATTCATATCGCAGTATAATTTCAAGCCTAGACGGTATGCGGTATATATGTTGCGATATATTCTGCTTATAACTCTAAAGAACAATTTGAAATGTGCAGTAGAGCTCTCATCAGCGCACCTGAAAATTTGGGAGATGGACACACCTGCTAAAACTTGTCAGCCACACTTTAATTGGAAACGACAAGGACATCGGCAGCGAGAAACGGCATTGGATCCATAAATTAGGCCATCATACGTAAATTACCAGTAAATGATTAGGCTCACCTGAGACTTGCTTAAATTGTGCCAAATGCCATAATCTGCAAGATCGTTCGATCTAAGATGATTAAGAGGATGGGTAGATCATATTTGCTGCTGTTACATGATGGTTAATAAAGTCTCTATAAAGTCTTGTGATATGTCATGTTTATAACAGGCTCGTGTCACCCTTATGTAGACCCCTTCAAATGAAGTGTTACCCTGTATGTCTTGTATTTGTACTTGTTTGTGTTAGTTTGAAAGTGGAGGCCTACATTAAATGAACATAGGCTAATGCACATTAAAAACAAAATCTGAGCTGCACAATCGCAGTGGGCCGATATAATCGCAGTGGGCCGATATAATCGAAATCTCTACCGTTGGGCAAATTTATGATGTATATTGTTTATACCATTGATACCACACACCCCTACTCACACTCTTACTATGTGATACCACACACCCCTACTCACACTCTTACTATGTGATACCACACACCCCTACTCACACTCTTGCTATGTGATACCACACACCCCTACTCACACTCTTACTATGTGATACCACACACCCCTACTCACACTCTTGCTATGTGATACCACACACCCCTACTCTACTCACACTCTTGCTATGTGATACCACACACCCCTACTCACATTCTTGCTATGTGATACCACACACCCCTACTCACACTCTTACTATGTGATACCACACACCCCTACTCACACTCTTACTATGTGATACCACACACCCCTACTCACACTCTTACTATGTGATACCACACACCCCTACTCACACTCTTGCTATGTGATACCACACACCCCTACTCACACTCTTGCTATGTGATACCACACACCCCTACTCACACTCTTGCTATGTGATACCACACACCCCTACTCACACTCTTACTATGTGATACCACACACCCCTACTCACACTCTTACTATGTGATACCACACACCCCTACTCACACTCTTGCTATGTGATACCACACACCCCTACTCACACTCTTGCTATCAAATGACAATAGAGAGGAATATTTGGGATGTCATCTTGTTGTGGTATTTCTGGCTCTTACACACACACACACACACACCACACACACACACACACACACACACACAGCACACACAGACACACACACACACACACTCTAAACAGACAGAGGTTTCCAGGTCATGATTTTCTGTCTGGGGGAGCTGTGTCAGTGTCCTACTTTATGGCTTCATAGGAGCCGGGGGCACATAGGGGCAGTTGTGTGTGTGTGTGTGTGTGTGTGTGTGTGTGTGTGTGTGTGTGTGTGCGCGCGTGTGCTAATGTGTAACATGAGGGAGAGGGGTTGAGTCACTCAGCTAACACCAAGAGACAAGGAAGCCAAAGGCTAGGCAGACTAGAACATCAGGACACTCCGAGGCAGAGAAGTGTGTGTGAGTGAGTGAGTGTGTGTGAGTGAGTGAGTGAGTGTGTTTGTGTGTGTGTGTGTGTGGGGGGGGGGGGGGGGTATTCTGTCTCATGTTAATGACATCCAGCGACTTGTTGAAGGTGTAAAATATTTCTACTTGTCTCATAGTGTCTTTGAAGCAGTCTTACACAGGAATGGTTGAGAACGGACAACTAACTTATCAGAGCTGTGTGAAAATGATTGTCTGGAGTATGTTGGGGATGCAGGAATGCACAGTGTTGGGCAAGTTACTTTTAAAATGTAATTAGTTATAGTTACTAGTTACTTCTCCCAAATAACAGTTAGTAACTGAGTTACTGATGTATAAAAGTAAACTAGTTACCAGGAAAAGTAACTATTGCATTATGTTTTTTCTTAGCTTTTTGTCTTATATATATGCATATATGCTAAATATGTGC
>PYXC01000181.1:77500-100000 GCA_015244755.2 Tenualosa ilisha | reverse complement strand
TCTATCTCTCTCTCTTTCTGTATTTGTCCATCTCTCTGTATCTGTCTATCTCTTTCTCTCTCTCTCTCTCTCTCTCTCTGTATCTGTCTATCTCTTCCTCTCTCTCTCTCTCTCTCTCTCTCTCTCTCTCTCTCTCTCCCTCTCTTTCTGTATCTGTCTGTCTCTCTCTCTTTCTGTATCTGTCTATCTCTCTTTCTGTATTTGTCCATCTCTCTGTATCTGTCTATATCTCTCTCTCTCTCTATTTCTCATTCTCACCCTTTGCAGTCTTTTACACTTTTTCTTGATTTCTCTTCCCATCTCTCTTTGACTCTCTGTGAGCCCCCGCCCCCCCCCCCCTCCCTCTCTCTCCCTCTCTTTCTCTTTCTCTCTCTCTGGGCTCTGTAGGCTAATTTGGTACATTGGTACAAAGCTGCTACATTGTATGGCATCAGCATGTGTTGCATAATTGGATGGCCTTGCCCTGTCGTCCTGCTTGTGTTATTTAACACTCAAAAAGTGATTGAATAGAGGAGTGTGATGCCTTTCTCTCTCTCTTTCTCTTCCTCTCTCTCTCTGGCTTGTCAGTGTTGGAAGTGGAGCGCAGGCTCACTTCTCAGGGGGATGTGTCACTTTAAATCTCCTCACTCAACTTCCTGTTCCCCTCCTCTTCCAGCACACACACGCGCACACACACACACACACACACACACACATACACACACATACACGTTTGTCTGAGTGTGAGATGTTGAGTTGTCCCTTCATTAGAGTGACTGCAGAGTAGCATGAGGAAAAGGGTGTGTGTGTGTGTGTATGTGTGTTTGACAGACATACACACACTCCTCGGGATTTGACAGAGGTTCACACAGGGACACTGTGGGCAGCTGTAATGCATGATGGGATAGGTCAGGATACATTGGGATGAGTGAAGGCATGCAGGGAATGAAGGAGGAAAAGCCAGTGATGAATCAGGATTGGGATGGAATTCCAATGGGATATATTAGGATTGGAGTGAATATGGACACATTGCTGATGAAGAGTTTATTGGTGTGTGTGTGTGAGTGTGTGTGTGTGTGTGAGTGTGTGTGTGTGTTTGCGCAACAGAGGTTACCTAGAGGCATGGGAAATGCATTGGAGGAAGTCATTTGCACTTGATGATCTGAGATATGGTGGATAAAGAAGGATGCAGAGGGACTTATAAAACTACTGGACACTGGGACAAGTGGATGAATTTGATTGTCGCACGGTGTGTGTGTGTGTGTGTGTGTGTGTGTGTGTGTGTGTGTGTGTGAAGCTGAGCCAGTCACTGGATGTTTTTGAGTTTGTGACGTCTTGGTGGTTTGTGTGTGTGTGGGTGTGCCAGGCTTAGAGAGGGTCCTGGACCACTTCAGAAATAAGTCAAACAAGAAAAGCTTTGAGTCTATCAGCTCTGTAAATCCGTCCATCTGAGTGCGCGCGTGTGCGCGCACACACACACACACACACACACACACACAGAGAAACATGGGGAGACAAATGTGGTGTTGGTGTTTTGTCAGAGATATAGATCGCCATGACACATGCATGCACATACACATACACACACACACACACACACACACAGATATCTTGTGAGACAAAAGTGGAATGGGTGCTTTGTCAGAGTTATAGGCCCCAAAGACACACACATACACACATGCACTCATACACACACACACACACACACACACACACACACACACGCATACACATACACACACACAAACAGAATCTTTGGGAGACAAAAGTGGAAGGGGTGCTTTGTCAGAGATCTGTCACGGCAGAATGCTCCTCTCCTCTCTGCTCTTCAGAAGCCTGGGAAGCTCAAGGCTGCTGTCATTGTCCCCATGCAGATGCTACAGTGTGTGTGTGTGTGTGTGTTTGAGAGAGAGAGAGAGAGTGTGTGTGTGTGTGTGTGTGTGTGTGCACAATTGTATATGAGGGAGAGAAAAGGGTTTGGCTACAAGTAAAATGTGTCTTTCTTAGGTGTGTGTGTGAGGTGCAATGTGTGCATGTGTGTGTGTGTGTGTGTGTGTGTGTGTGTGTGTGTGTCTGTGTGTGCGCGTGTGTGTAAGGTTGGGTACCAAAATGTGGTACTACTACGGAACCAGCAACAACATAAACGGTAGTAACCGGACTGAATGACAACATGAACTTTGTTGCCTCATCTCGGTGCCAGTTGAATCCCCAGCTGTTTCTAATGCGCTCCAGTGATGACACTACACATCAGAAGCATCACTGCAGGTTGCGTCTCTGCAAGTTGCACCATCTCTGCCCTGACTACAACTTCACTGCACTTTCCACGGCTAAAACTAAATTTAACGCAGAAGAATTCACCATGCGTGTGCCCATGCCAAGTAGCCACAGAAAGCATTTTCTCATAGCTCTTGTTTAGCGAAATAAATGATTTACATTTACATTTACATTTCGGCATTTAGCAGACGCTTTTATCCAAAGCGACTTACAACAGAGGATAACATTCAAGCTACAACGCAATGAAAGAACAAACAAGGAGTGAATATTGATGATGCTATGTAAAGCATACAAGTTTCAGTTATCTCGCTTAATATGCTGAAGACTGGTAGAGGTGTAATGTGAGTTTGAATATTACTATTATAACCATTGGTTTGGGGTTTTGTTTTCTTTAAGGTACCGATTTAAATACATTTTAGGCACCGGCACTGTTTTAAAAGTATCTATTTAGCACCGGTATTGAATAAACCTCAATCAATACCCAACTTTATGTGCGAGCGTGTGTGTGTGTGTGTGTCTGTGTGTGTGATTGAATGGCTGTAAGCGTATTGATGGGCTATTGTAAGTCCTGCTGACACACTTCATTGCTGAGGCATTGGGCTCAGCCTCGACAAAGTGAATAGAGAGAGAAGGAGGTGTTGTTGAACAGAGTTCACAGCCCATGAAGTGAAAATGTGTGTGTGTGTGTGTGTGTGTGTGTTGAACAAAGCTCACAGCCCACGGTCACCTTCCCCATAATTCACTGCTCCTCTGCATGTTCAAGTCAGCCAGGGACTCTTCAATAGGGCTGCCATAATGTGAGTGTGTGTGTGTGTGTGTGTGTGCGTGTGTGTGTGTTGAGCTGTGGCAGAGTAAGAAGCTTTAACTGACCAGTATTTCACAGCAATGAAGAGACTTATTGATGCATATGATTTACCACCACACTCACACACACACACACACACGAATGCACACTATATCTCCCTCTTTATTCCAGCTTTGTATGACATTTATCTTGGCTCATAAGTAGGTTTCCTTTTCAGATTTCACAGATTTCCACAGGCTTTCTGCAGGCCTTCCCAACATTCAGAGCCGAGGTGTTTCTACAGCAGAAAATGAGTGGCTTAATGGCTTTTGTGTTGTCTGAATCGTTTCTGACTGACCTCGCCATACCCTCTGGGATGCAGTCCATTCGCTCATCTCTCCCAACAAGCTTCTTTTACATTTACTTTCATGCAGACGCTTTTATCCAAAGTGACTTACATTTTGTCAACTATCAATCGTTCAGGGCCAGTCTCCCCTCAGGTTAAGTGCCTCAAGTGCCTCGCTCAAGGGCATAACGGTGGCAGCTGGGATTCGAACCCACAATTTTTCACACAACTTGCACACTAGCCAAGTTCCTTAACCACTGTGCTACCAGCTTCATCACAAGTTTGATTTGTGTGGCAAGCTATTTGTCAGAGACAGCTACGAAACGCTAACAAAATTAATTTAACCAAGAAGACATATTGTGTTGTTGTGTTTAAGTTTATTTTCTTATCTCAGTAAGTAGCTGTATAAGAAAGGGGATAATGTATTGGCTACCCAACCAGTGACCCAACACGTTATGCCTCACATATGTCAGTCATCCCTGATTTGGCCCTGATCTGGCTCTGATCTGGCACTTGTCCAGTGTAAGCACTTATCTGTGTTTTCAGCTGGTCTGTTGTGTTCACCTCCATTTTCATGTCAGCTGTTTGCATATTCATGTAAATATGTGGGCTCCTGCCTCTGTGTGTGTGTGTGTGTGTGTGTGTGTGTGTGTGTGTGTGTGTGTGTGTGTGTGTGTGTGTGAGAGAGTGTGTGTGTCAGGCTGGTGCCAGTTCAGGCCTTGGGCCAGTTGGTCACAAAAGAGCCCAGGACAAAGAGCACACACACACACACACACACACACACACACACACCACACACACACACACACACACACTGAGGCGAGGGGGCAGGGCTATATGCACATGCTTCCGCCACACGCTGACAAAACAGCAGCCGAGCAGTGGAGGGGGTGTGGGGGAAAGGGGATAGAGAGAGAGAGAGAGAAGGAGAGAGGGAGGGAGGGGGAGAGGAAAGAAGGTTGAGAGAGGCATAGACAGAGTGACATAGAGTGAGGAGAGAGAGAGGGAGAGAGAGACAGAGAATAAAGGCTGAAAGAGGGATAGAGAGGGGAGAGAGAAAGAGGGGAGCAACAGCAAAAAACACAGGGTGGGCAAGAGAGGAGGGGGAAAGACAGAGAGTGAGAAAGAGAGAGAGAGAGAAGTGTGAGAAAGAGGAAGAAGGAGGGAGTGAGTGAGTGTGTAAGATGCTGAGGGACAAACAGATCTGCATTACACCCAGCTAGAGAGAGAGACAGAGAAACAGAGAGAGGGAGAGAGAGAGGCAAGGAAGGACAGAGAGAGAGAGAGGGAGAGAGAGAGGCAGGGAAGGACAGAGAGAGAGAGAAATTGAGGGAGAGGTAGGGAAGGGGAGAGAGAGAGAAGCGGGGGAGCATTGGCCCACTTAAAAGGGAAAGTGGGAGGAACTAGGGCAGCCTCCTCCCTTTCTCACAGACACACACACACACACACACACACACTCTCGCTCTGTCTCTCTCCCACACACACACACACACACACGGGTGCGCTGTGCGACCGGACTAAAGGCAGGACGGTGGAGGAGAGGGAAGGGTGGTTTGCTGCTTGCAGAGGGGGCTTTGTGTGCAGCAGTGGCAGCATCAGCAGAGATCAGCGGCACACGCACACGCACACACACACTCACACTCACACACACACACACTGAGGCAGAGGTAGAAAATGGAGCGGTGAGAGTGAGCCTCTCTCCATCCTCACTCCTGCTTTGCTGCACCACAGCTGGTCTCAATGGGATTCTATCGGGATGCCTGGTGAGTGCCTCCGTCCAGCTAGACCACGCGTGTGTGTGTGTGTGTGTGTGTGTGTGTGTGTGTGTTTGTGTGTATGTGAATGAAGAACATTTGCATATATCTCTGTGTATTTTTGTACGTATAGCCAATGCATTCAGGTACGTGTAAAAGAAAGATGTGTTTGTGAATATGTGTGTTTGTGTGTGTGTGTGTGTGGCATCATAGGAGCTGCTGTGACAGGGGGTGTTTGTTCAGTGCTGGTGTTTGTGTGTGAGTATCCGTGTGTGCATGTGTGTGTGTGTGTGTGTGTTATGCTGCTCCTCCTCATTTCTGATTCAGGGAGAGATGCAGCACCCTGTCTCTCACTAGCTCCTGTGTTAGTGTTAGCGTTAGCGTTAGCCTAGCTCTGAGCACAGAGAGGCAGCGGCTTCTTCTCCTCTCCTCCTCAGCTGATGATGCTGAGCAGGGGCTCTGCAGCACTGACTGTCTCTCTTTGGGAAGGCATGACTGAAGACAGTGCAGAGCTGTGTGTGTGTGTGTGTGTGTGAGTGTGTGTGTCTCTATGTTCATGTGTTGTGTGTGTTAGGGCACAATCGCTTTTAGCCACCTCTCAAACAGTGGCTGCTGTCCTTTGTGTGTGTGTGTGTGTGTGAGTGAAAGAGAGAGAGAGAGTGTCTGTGTTAGTGTGTGTGTGTGTTTGGAGGGCTCTCCTATCTCCTTGTCTTTTTAGATTGTCCCTCTTCACTGTGTTGAAGAGCTGAGGATGACAAGCATTAAGCTATTATGCGTTTTTGGCCTTTTTAAGTGTGTGTGTGTGTGTGTGTGTGCGCGCGCACACAGTTTGTGTATGTTTAAGTGCATAGAAATGTGGGTCTGATGGTGTGTGTGTGTGTGTGTGTGTGTGTGTGTGTGTGTTTGTGTCTGTCTGTCTGCCTGTGTGTTCGGTGTGTGTAGGTGACTTGGTGTGCATATGAGTGTCTATGCGTTCTCAGTCTGTATGTGTGTATTCTTAGCCTATGCAGTGGTTGTAGGGTGGAAAGGTGGTGGCACATGCTCCTAAACCACACACACACACACACACACACACACACACACACACACACACACTTCAGTCTTTTCAATGTCTTATTACTTTGGAGTGCATCATGGACTTTAGAATGTTGGCTGAATATAAGGCATGGGGCAGGACCTGTGTCAATAATATGCTTGTGTACTGTCTTGCAAACAAAATGTGTGTGTGTGTGTGTGTGCGCGCATGTGTGCGCGTGCCCCTTTATCAGCTTTCTGCTTGTGTGATTACATATTCATCATGCATCCTATCCTATCACACACACACACACACGCGCGCATGCACGCACACACACACACACAAAGAGAAAGAGTGAGCGGGAGAGATAGAGGGGTCGGTTTTGGCATATATTTAGGATAGTATATATGTTTTGTTTAAGAGTGCGTGTGTGTTTGTGTGTGTGTGTGTGTGTGTGTGTGTGTGTGTTCATGTCTGCATTTTTCCATATTGATTTGAAGCCATTTCCTGAAGCCTAAGGGAAAGATATACAGACTAAAATGTCGTTAACACCATGAATAATAACTATAACAGCAAATGAATAGCCCTCGAGTTGGTATGAATGACACCATCCACACCACAAACTATGACAGCGACATGCGCAGTGATGTCATAGGATCACTTTCATACAGACTTTGAGAAAGACAGAAAGATGACCGCCAATCAGAAATCATCGAATTTTAGACTGCTATCGTTTGTGAGTGTGGATGCTAATATCGTTCTATCTTCACAGTTATCGTTCCAGGTTTCAACAGACCTCTGAGGTTGATCCGTCCAGATCAGGTTGATAGTCCGCAGTTCTTGCTACTGGTGGCATAGATTTGAGTTTGAGCTGTGTAATCATAACCCCAGATAATAACCAATAATGTCTCTTTCTTGGGGTGTCGTAACGCAAATTAAGTATTATTTGAAGTTACATGTACTCTACAGCACAAATTTTTCAGCTTGGGCCCTAAGCCGATCCCAGCACTTACAGAGATCCTGGTGTGTGTTTTTTTGCAAATGTTAGGTGCCCACGTTAGGAGTCCTAGAAGGCCGTAGTAGCTATGTGTATAGGACTCACCAGGGCCACACTTAGTTCCATTCTCTTTCATTTTCTGCACTTATATGGCACAAATAAAATGTAGTGGTAGCTGTAGCGGTAGCAGTAGCATGCAGATGCTAGCACCCATGGGTCTGGTGCTAGTCTTTCTTATTAGCGCGAAGCGGTAGCCAAGAGGTGCTGTGACCGTGCAGAGAGTAAACCACCCCCAGTCCCGACACCTTAGGGGATATGAGAACAACATACGTGTATCATAGTCAACATAAGTATGCAGTTCTCACTGGACGCAAGCTCACGCATGTACAGCACAGGCTGAGCGTGCGTTGTTTGGTAGTTCAGCATGTCCATGGGCGTTCTATGCGTTCGCGTTTGCGTATGTTTGCGTTTACTATGAACTGGCCCTTAGGCTTCCTTAGTAGACCTCTGAAGCAACAGCGGGATTCATCTGTACCTTTGCCCCCTCTCCTCACCCCTTCACACACACTGATCTTTAAACAGGACACTCAGGAGTGTGTGTGTGTGTGTGTGTGGTGTGTGTGTGTGTCTAATAAAGTTTGATCCATACTGGAAGACAGTTCTTAGGTTTACATTAAAAAATGGTGTAATGTTGATTACTAATTAAAGCTAGGCTACAGTATTTATAAGCTAAAATATACTTGATGATGAGAGATGATAGACAGTTAAAATCGTATTGATAATGAGAAAAAGATGGAGGCAGATGAAGAGGAATGATGGAGTGAGATTGTGGTGATTGTTTTTTGTGTTGTTTTTGTTTGTCTGAAGGGAATACATAAACCACAAGAAGCTGGTGTCCGTTACAATCGCAATCACAATCCTGCCGGCGTATTTTGATCTTCCATCTTGTTGCTGCATATTTTCTGTGGACGAGCGTGTTTGCTGGCGTGAGTGTGATTCTGGGGGTTTGTTAGCTGAAGTTGATCTGTAATGGGCTCCCAGTAGACAGGGCTATTTTGCTTAGGGTGATACAGCCAGCTAGTGTCTCATGTATCTTTCTGTTCTTCAAGATCACATAGATATGGATTCTACTGAATCCAGAGGACTGTGTGTGTGTGTGTGTATACATTATGTATGTTTTTGTTGTTTTTGTGGAGATAATGTCGATGTGTGTGTGTGTGTGTGTTTGTACCTTTCAGTGTTAGTGTGTGTGCGTGCGTGCAGCCAAATGTACTGTTTTCCTGTCTGGACAGACTCTATTTTTCATTAATTATAATTAAAAATTAATCTTTCTCATATGAACATATGAACTATACTTTAGTGCCACCTTGTATTCTCTGGTACAAAACAACATACAAGAATCTATGTGCAGTATCTTGGGAACGTTATGTGACAGGTGTTTCTAAGGCGCTAAACATAGTGTTCAGGAGTCTATGCGCCATTTTCTTGATTGGCTTGTTTTTGTGATCAAAAACACACCATGCAGGACTCAATATGCACCAGATGTTTGAGGGAGACATTTCTATTCTGCCAAACACAAATACGTGCTGCATGTTTGTGACAGGTGTTTCTACAGTGCTAATCGCAACATTTAGGACTTAATGATTGGGTTTGGGTGCCGGGAGTCGGTAGTTTGACGGTCACCTCCAGTCTGATTACAAGTGCGTTCCTCTGAAGCTGTTTTTTTTCCCCTCTCTCTCTCTCATGGGTCTTAGAGGATTAAGAAAAGCGAGGCCTTGCATATTTCAACAGCCTAACGCTGTGAGTGAGTCAACTCAGCCCTTGCGTAACTAACAATCAGCCAGCCTGCACGCTAAATCACCTGCAACGGATTCAATCTGTGTGTGTGTGTGTGTGTGTGTGTGTGTGAGATGTTTGTGAATGTTTCTGAATACATGGTTATTTAGAGATGTTTGTGAATGTGTGTCTGTGTGTGTGTGGGGGGGGGGGGGCATATATGTTTGTGAATGTGTGATTTAAAAAGAGTGTGTGTGTGTGTGTGTCCTGCATCTGGTTTTCCTGGCACATGCGTTCCTGGCTCTTTCTGCCCCTTGTGATGCCGAGCTTGGAGTGTGTTCCACAGGGAGACTGGCTTCCTGTCGGAAATGTGGGAAAGACACGAAGGAGGAGTGAACTCTGTAAAAAGGCCCCCACACATACCAAGATGTAGGACACAAACACACACACACACTCACATGCAAACACACACACACATGCACACAAAGCATAGACGTAGACACTCACACGCCTACCTCCATAGGCACGCATACATGCACACATACACATGTTGTCTGCACAGATAAGAATATAACTTGGGTATATCAGACACACTTAATTACCCTCTGACACATAAACACTTTCCAGGACACACACACACACACACACACACACTTACACAGGCAGGCAGAGATACAGAATCCTACAAACAACCATGACGATGCATGGGCAAACACATCCATATAGCATGCATTCATTGATAGCACGATTTACACACAGAACCCCACACATATAGCCATACAATCAGAATCAGAATCAGCTTTACTGGCCCAGTATATTTATATATACAAGGAATTTGACTCCGGTAGATGTTAGCTCACTGTACACCTAACATATAAACATGTAGTAATATACATATAATACAATATACAACACAATAAATACAATAGACAAAGCAAAAATATGTGGACACATATTGCACAAGGGACAACCATATACCTATAGGCACCTAATATAGACAATAATATACACATGTCTATATCTATGTTATTGCCTATGTTAGTGGGACACGGCAGACTACAACACTCCTCTTGTGCTATGTGCAAAGGACCAATATATGTAAGAGCATGACTGTAAACAGACATTTCAGAAATTAGGTTGAAAACAAATTCATGGATCTACTTTTATATATACATAGACACTCACACAGTTACCGTTACTGCTGTAACAGGTAGGCCTATTAAAGGAGATGACTAGGTCATTAAATGAACTGTGGTGCATGCATGCTATATTCTGGAAACATCCGCTGTTCACCATTATGTCCAGTCAGGCGAAATACATTGTGCTGTTATTAGTCTGCCTCTTTCAATGTTGTCATAGACTGGCAAAAGTGTTTGAAAGGCGAGCTGAGTTTATTCTAGACAAGTGCCTGAATCATTTTGGTCTTGCATGACCATTCCAGTTGGCGAAGTGCCTATTTCAGCAGGCTTGCCTTTGTAGGTTATCAACCATTTCTAAATATAAGCCGGTATTTTAAACACAGTCCTGTTTTTTTCCTCGAATGTGCAGTAAATAGAATGGGCGTGTGTCTCGCAAGAGATTGTTCCCTTGGGTTTCCCCAGTGGTCTGGGGGCGGCGAAGAGACACTCCCGGACCGGGGAGTGTTCAGCGAGAGACCGGGAGAAGCACACTGCCCGAACAGCCAGCAATGCTCTGCAATCTGATTCGGGTTGTGTATGTAATGTGTGTGTTTGGATGTGACTCGCGTCCTATGAAGCCATGCTGCAGCGCTTCAGTAAGCAGTAAGTAGCCCATGTTCCTGAATATATCTAGCTCGGCTCTGGTTCGGCTGGTGTGATAGTAACGGTCTATTATTTCGAACTCGCTCATTTTTTCGCTGGCTGCCGCTGCATGAAATAGCCAAAGCCTGTTCTTAATCATCTCTGAATGGTGTGCTCAGACTCGCTTGCTCCTGCGGGCTCGGTAGCCAATGCATGCTCTGCATTGTACAGAGTATTGTGTCAGCTCAGAAATGGTCAAAACATAGGACTCTGCGAATACGTATGCTGTGTAAAACGATAAGCGCATTTAGATAAGTACTAGGGTCCGACATCCAGTCCACTGGTAACGTTAAATCAGATTCCGTGAAAGGTAAAGGGTTTAATGACGCTGGCGCCAGAGCATAGCAAGGCGCAAAACGTTAAGGTTCATAGTTCCACATTTGCCCCCTCGGTGGCCTATACAGCAGGTCTGTTTTGACGCAGAGAATGAAAGCGTCTTATCTGACAGTCTCGAAAAGGCGGAGAGTCCGCTGCTTCTTTTTAATACTACTTCCCAGTCGTCTTGACAGAAGATTGCACACACTCACAGAGAGAGAGAGAAAGAGAGAGAGAGAGAGAGAGACATTATGTGTGTTGACGCCGCCGTGCTACATAGTTTCCATCACGTATGACAAGGCTTTGTGACCATTTCTATTTCAATGATATTGATGCGATTGAACATTTCCTTTAATGACTTTGATATCTTTGGATTGCCTTTAAGCCTCACATGTATGAAAGCGCTGCCAACACCGGAGAAATGCTAGGACACAGCTATGCAATTTAGACAGTAAAACCCATCAGTGTAGGTCTCTGTTACCTAAACTTTCTGAAGTCGTATTCAGCGTCTTATTCACCTTAAATTTTCTCCCCCGTTTTAATGTGCAACAGGGCCAAGTGATTTGGCAGCAGTCCAATGTGTACTTTTTTATGGTAGCCAAACTATTAATTACTACTTAATGTATGCCCTTAACTGCAGTAATTACAAAATTAAAGGTAGATAATTAATTAAATCCAGATACATTTCTCGGTGTATATGCAAGAGGAGGCAATTGAAACAGACCATATAATCTTCGGCTTGCTTTTTGATTTTGTTGCGGCACAAAGATCACCCAGTCACTTGAAGCACAAATGGTGCATTACAGTGCAATCAATTACCTGCCTTACTCACATGTTCACTAAATCCCTTTTCATGTCAGACATGTCAGTCACAGCTCTTGTCAATGCAAACACATCTGCTAACTGTAATCCTTTTTGATGAGGAATTTAATTATTTAACAACAAACAAGATGAGCAAGAATGTGCTCACTGGATAAATATATATATATTGTTTTTAAGCAGCTGCAGCCAACATCATTAAGCTTCAAAGGTGCAGTCAGTGATGTTATACACTTTGTGAACACATGACTTTTTGTAACATGCTGCTAGTTAAAGCTGCTAGCTCTGCATTCTCCTGGGTGACCGTAGGAAACAATGTCTCTTTAGATACCCTGACTCCAAAATCTGCAAACAAACAGACGGGGGCAGCATGTCCCCAAACAATAACACAGGGTTTCTCCAGGAGGACTAAGACTGAAGACTAAGACTGGTAGGAGTGAGCTACCACTGTGGCATGTTTTGTTTGGTCATGAGGTCAAATACTTTATGATGTAGGCTTTGTTGGTCAAAAGAGTCTGCTTAGAGGTGAAGGGTTTGGTTCCAAAATGCTGTAAATCCATGTTTGAAAATATTCAAGTCAGTTTTTGAATTGTGTATTCCAGTAATTATTACCAAGCCCCAGTTATCTTGATTTTATTTAGTGAAAATAAATAAAGTAAAACTAACACAAATGTAGATCCACTGATAGATCTGAAAATCAAAATGTAAAAAAAAAATAATAAAATCTGTAAATTCATTAAAATGGTGGATAAAACGTTTTGGAGCCAAACTCTTCGAATATAAATATATACACACATGATTTTCACCAGTTTTGCTGACTGCTCCTTCAATATTTCTCCCATCTTACTTCACTTGAGCGTAATCACCTCTAGTGCTCTTCTGCAGTGAACTCTCCGAATGCATCCTGCTCCCAGCTGGCCTTTCTTATGTGGCCAAAAGACCTTGTTATTTCCTGTTATATTCCCAGAATGCATTGTGGTTTATATACAGGCCCTAAAGTTTCTTGGCAGCCAAGCCAGATCTTCCCTTTTGAGAGCTGACGAAGAGGGAACTGACTCATGAAGTTTGTGTTTTTTAGACATCTGTGTGTAGTCTCTCTCCCTCTCTCTTTCTCTCGCTCTCTCTCTCTTTGTCTTGCTCTTTCTCTTTTTTCTTCCTCTTACTGCAGCAGGTTTGCAGAGGAGGGTGAGGTCTTATTCCTGTCCCCTTTTGGAAAATGATTTTGGTAGACTCCAGGGTGGAGGAAAAGCTAGCGGCACCTTTGTTGGCCTCTTTATGCAGCAGTAGTAGAATTAACTCTGAGAGAGCGAGAGAGAGAGAGAGAGAGAGAGAGGGTGAGTCGTATTCAGCATATTTGATGTGTGTAAATGGAGTGGAAAGTCCCTAGATTACAGCCGACCATTGATATATGGCTGGCTGGGTAAGATGTGAACTGGGTTCATGCTGTGGATTCATCAGTGGCTGTTTTGGTGGCCAGGCACCTTTCTTCTCCCCCCGAGTCTCTTTTCATCAAGGCTAGAATCAGATCAAGTTGACTCCTCTTAGTATTGGCTTTAATGTTGTCAGTAGTCTGCCCAGTGTTTAAATGAAGGAGGCTTAAACCACAGCCTACTTTAGGACACATCTGGCCCTGAATTGGTTGCTAAGTTACCATCCTGAGGCTGAGGTAAGGACTAGATGCTGTCGAAGCTAAATGGCTGATGCTTCTGAGTTCCCACAAGCATCGTCGGACTCCCAGATGCAATATTACACTCACAAACGCAATATTAAACCGACAGACTCATCACACACACCCAAACGCAATATGAAACTCACAAGCTCATTGCACACGTGCAAACACAGTATTAACTCACAAACACAATATTAAATTCACCAACAAAAATATTGAACTCACAAACTCATCACACATCTTCAGACATTAAACTCATAAAATCATCCCACACACACACCCAAGTGCAATGATATAGTCACAAACACATCACTCCTCACTCTGCACACAGAATCAGATTCCAAAACAGCTTACAAACTTTAAACACCAAACACATTACAATTTTGTGTACCACAATACAGAAGGTACTTCATATGTGTTTCCAAGGGGAGTGCAGCAAACAATGCACTTTCAGGCTGCACTAATATATATATATATATATATATATATATATATGAGTCTGCATTTGCAGCGACATTTGTATACCTTGAATGGACTGTGGCCTTCAGACTCTTAATCTCACATACAAACACAGCTTTAAACTATCACCTTAAGACTTGTAGTTCTGTGTGGGGAACTCACAAACACAACTTCAGACTGTATCAGAGCATCAGCCTCTGACCCTGCAGGAGGGATGCAGCTGTGCCTCTGAAATAGCCTTCAGATATATTTTTAGATTATCAATCTTATAGCCTTGATAGGCCAGGCTTTCCTAGCACTTCCACTTGATTATCATCTCCCTATAGTGCTAGTCTGGATTTGATCCATTGAATGCTATCAATCAAGGCAAGCTGTCAGTCAGGGGCTGATCCAATCTGTTTAAACTTAAACACCTCAAGCAAGCAATCAAACCTCACTACAGAATGTCCAGACCATTTGTACGAAACAAAAGTGTTGAACGAGGGTGTGGTTTTGTTACCAGGCTACCAATCTCATAGCCTCTTTATGTGATTGGAGAGACAGAGTCGTGTCTCTGAAATGGCCCTTAGATTACTAGATGCATCTTTAGATGCACACAGCCTATACATGTGATGGAGTGATGGGGTTGTTCCTCTGGAATGGCCTTCAGAAGACCAGAGACATCTTTAGATTACTGATCTCATCGAGAGAGACACACTGCTGTGTGATGGGGAGTCGGAGTGGTGCCTCTGGTGAAATGGCCTCTAGTGTAAAGGATGAGAGAGCTGATAACTCTACATCGTTAACTTCCTGTCAGGTCTGATAGGGAGCGCTTTGTGCCTGCCGTATGTCAGTTTTGGACGTGTAGATATCACCCTCTCTTGCTCTCTCTCTCTCTCTCGCTCTCTCTCTCTCTCTCTCTCTCTCTCTAGCTTTTTCAAACGCATCTCAGACTCAGACAGGCCCAGCAGGTGGCCTTTCAAAGCCCTCTCAGATTTCACCTTTAGAAATACTGCAGGAAGGAAGCAGCCTTAATGTCAGTGAATGTACAGGGGTTCAATCACGACTCGAGCCCTCCTCACAATCAGACTAGCAAAAATGTGTGTGTGTGTTTCTCTGTCTGTGGAAAAGGGCTGTGTGTGTGTGTGTATATGTCTGTCTGTGGAGAGGGTGTGTGTGTGGTGTGTGTTACGTTCGCCTCAGACTGTAAAAAGTTTAGAGGTTGTTGAAGTTTGACTGAGGCTTCTGTGGGAGAGGTTGTGATTGCCCACCTTACTGCAGTTATGCAGTGGATGGCTCCCTTACCAGCAGTAGCGCTGTGTGTGTGTGTGTGTGTGTATCTGTGTGTGTGTTGGAGGGAGGTTCACCATTATGTCCATATCTGCTTAGTACATGCTGTGTGCTGTGTCTGTGTGTTTCTGTGTGTCTCTTTGTTTGGATACGTGTTTGTGTGGAGGGTATGTGAGCCTTAGCATGTTGATGGTGGGGTTTCATGATCGTATATGTGTGTGTGTGTGTGTGTGTTGGTATGAATCACTGGGGTGATGAGTCTGCACATCTCTCTCTCTCCCTCTCTCTCTCTCTCTCTCTCTCTCTCTCTCTCTCTCTCTCCGTTGAGTACGCAGCAGGTGCTTAATTGCAGCCCTTAACCCAAACATTGATTGTAATGTGCTCGCATCAACAAGCCCCCCTATAATCACTAGCTACAGCACCACACCAACACCACCCAGCCCTTTGTGTTGGAGTTACCACCACCTCTGTCTCTGTCTATCTCTCTATCTCTGTCTCCACATATACAGACATATACAGTCGTTTCTTTCTCTCTCTCTCTCTCTTCTTTCTCTCTCTCTCTCTCTCTCTCTCTCTGTCTTTCTTTAATTCATTCTCTTCTTTCCAACAGAGGACTTCTTATTCACATAACTTATATGTGCATCAGCTAGTTGGATGGAAATTCAGCTAATGTCAGTCTTGTAAGGCCAACATGTCTTATTAGCCACTTAGGCTTAGCACTGATGAAAGTGTTTGAGGAGCTGTATCTCAGAGCCTCAGCGAGTCAGAAAACTAGAAGAGTCCCCTGTTCCTAATTAGTGGTATTCTTTCTAAGACTTCTTCTATGTAGCTTGATTGTTAGCCCTTTTGTATGTTGCTTTGGATAGAAGCGGCTCTTATGCATAAATGTTGCTGATAACTCTCTGGGAATGGGTGATGTTGTGGCCCTTCCACGTCTCACACGCTGAGTCCTGTCTTCTACCCCTCCCTCTCTCATCGGGGTCATTTTCTTTGATTCCTTTGGAGGAAAAGCAGAAAGGAAGAGCCTTTTGTTAATGTCCGGAATGCTGAACTTTGAGAAGCTGAGTCATTCATTGTGTCTTTCATCAGTAAGAGGCACTTTATATCTCTTACCTCCTTCTCCACCTACCGTTTTTTAGATGAAGACGTGAGAGGTAGTTCATATCCTTTACCTCCTTCTCCACCTGAGGGTTGAAGACCCGCAATTGAAGTCACGTGTGTGTGTGTGTGTGTCAGAGCACAGCCGTAGAAGATCATGTCCACTGATGGGTGTGACTCAGAATGGAGAAAGTTTTTTGTTTGTTTGTTTTTTTCAAGGAACACCTTTTGAAAGTCACGGGTTAAACCCTGACATTCTGTTTGTAATGATGTGGCTCACTCCTTCTCTTTTGCCAGGAGTGTGTGTGTTTCATGTGTGTAGTTTCCATTAGATGCCAAGGTTGAAGGTTTCTCTCTATGTGTACTTTTTTCTCTCTTCGCCTCCACCAACTCACCTATGATTTAAATGTAAATGTAAATTTATGTGTGTGTATGTGTGTATGTGTATAGATTCTATCAGATGTCAAGGTTGAGAGTGCCTCTCACTCGGTCTCTCTGCTACTCTTTCTGTGTGTGTGTGTGTGTGTACATAGATCCCATCTGATGCCGAGGTTGAAGGAGTCTCGCTCCCACGAGTCATTACTCAGCCCTAGTAGTGCAGTCGAAGCTTTGGACCTCAGCATGGAAGACGAGGTGCTAATCAAACCTGTGCACAGTAGCATCCTGGGACAGGACTACTGCTTTGAGGTGGGCACACACACACATACACACACACATACACACACACCCTCAGCATGAAACGCAAGGGATCTATCAACATATTTCTTGGAAAGCACTTCTGCTTTGACTTACAGTCATTCCCTCTTCCAATATATCTTTCTGTCTTACACACACACACACACACACACACACACACACAGGCACACAAGGGTGTAGACATACAAACACATGGAGAAAACAACCCCAGTTATGTGGTTGAAATAACTTTAATGGTCACAAATGGACAGAAGTTAAGATCTTAAACTGTGAAGGAGATGCTCCACTCTCTTTTCTTTGTGGTGTACATTATAGAAGCTATATAGACTGATGGGTTGTTGGGTTGTTTTCAGGTGACCACATCAACAGGAAGCAAATGTTTCTCCTGCCGTTCTGCCGCAGAGAGGGACAAATGGATGGAGAACTTACGACGAGCTGTTCATCCAAACAAAGTAACTGTTTTCTCTTCCCCCCACTTTCCTGTCACACCATGAGTAACGTTAGAGTAACGTTAGCGTAATGTTAGAGTAATGTAGAGTCCTGCTTCTCTGTTTATCATTACACAGTCAGTTATTACAGCACTTTTTTAGATGTTAGATGTAAGGAGGGTGTTGAAGCTTACACACACACACACACACTCACATTCACATGCGCGAGCACACACACACACACACACTCACATGCACACAGACACACATACATGCAGACACACAAAAGGGCTTTCTTGTTGACAGTAAGTAAGATTCACAAAATGGAACCACTGGTGCAACCTGTAGGGTTTTTTTTTGATGCAGACGTGTGTATTTTCTCCCAGGACAACAGTCGGCGTGTGGAAAACATGCTAAAGCTGTGGATTATCGAAGCTAAAGATCTGCCAGCTAAGAAAAAGTACTTTTGTGAGCTCTGTCTGGACGACACACTTTACGCACGGACTACCTGCAAGCTCAAAACAGACAATGTCTTCTGGGGGGAACACTTTGAGTTCAACAACCTGCCCGCCGTCAAGAGCATCACGGTGCATCTTTATAAGGAAACGGACAAGAAGAAGAAGAAGACAAGAACAACTACGTGGGCCTGGTGAACATCCCCATCGGTGCCGTAACTGGGAGGCAGTTCATCGAGAAGTGGTACAATATCAGCACGCCCTAACCCAAACAAGGGGAAGGCGCCGGGACCCATGATCCGCATGAAGTCTCGTCACCAGAGCATGTGCATTCTGCCCATGGAACAGTACAAGGAGTTTGCTGAGTACATCACCAACAACTACCTGCTGCTGTGCTCCCTGCTAGAACCGGCCCTCAGCGTCAAAAACAAAGAAGAGATGGCCTGCGCCCTCGTTCACATCCTGCAGAGTACCGGCAAGGCTAAGGTGAGAATATGAGAGACCTCACATACCTTCAAAAAGAAAACTGTAGAAGACAGACACTAGCCTCTCATATATGTTTTGGAAGAATATTACTGCATATTTTAGCATCATCATTAGCTTCCCTACACAACTGGAAGCATCAGTTTATTATACAGCAGTGTGACTGGGATATGGTATAGCATGTGGTTGTTTACATTGGTATTACATTCTGCTCATTAAAAAGCTGGTTATCTGCAGCACACAAAGGCTCATGTGTTTTGCAATTGTGGAGCATGTGTCACACAGGTGAAGGGTGAATTTATTGTTTCCCAAGGAAGCCAATGCAATTTTTTAATGTAAGTCAACAGCACTGTTATTGTATCCAAGCTAACATTTCTGTAACACTGGACCGCATCGTACACACATTACATTTATGCATTAAGCAGACACTTTTATCCAAAGCGACTTACATTTGTCAACTATCAGTTACATCAGGGCCAGTCTCCCCTAGAGCAACTTAGGGTGAAGTGCCTTGCTCAAGGGCACAATGGTGGCAGCCGGGATTCGAACCCACAATGTCCAGACTACGACCACACTAGCCAGGCTCCTTAACCGCTACACCACCACCCCCCTACATTAGTGTTGCATACAGCGGAGCACAAGTGCAGTGTTGAACAGCTAATTGCAGCTATCTGCGAGCATAGCGTAATGTAGCATACAGCAGCAGCTGCCAGTAGGAAATTAGTGCAGCGCACAGCAGCTAATATTAGTTCAGTTTACATCTGGTACCATCTGCTAACATGCAACAGCTAACAGTGTCATAGGCCCATGTTATCTTGGGATTGGGATTGGTGTTTGTCGAAAAACTGGAAGAAGGTGTTTGTTAAAAAAAGGCCTAATTCATAGTGCTTCACAATTCGTAGTGCTGGAGCGTTTCTGTTTATTCTGGTAAACCAGATATTTACTGCACGAGTGGAGAGATCAGCGCTCACTGGTCAGTCATATAAACTCTGCCCCATGCTGAATAAACAGTTGCTTGGTTCATAGGTTTTTGGTGAATTTGAAATGAGCTGCAATGGCTTTGTGGCCAGATGGGCCTGTCGTTCCAATTTAAATTAGCTAGTTTAGCAGTGCATCTGGATTTTTACTGTTTTCCTGTAGCTGATGAGCAGCTAAAACAAGGCAGTATCTATACTAAGGTTTGCTATCCAGGAGCACAGACAGATATGTAGAAAAGCACTTACCTACTTAATGTCACTTACTGAATATGTTACTTAATATAATGGCTGTGGTAAGTTTTGATACAGTGTTGTTCACTCTGAGAGAGGAGCCAAAAGCCCTGCACATTTTGCCATGCTCTCTCTTTCTCTCTCTCTCTCTCTCTCTCTCTCTCTCTCTCTCTCTCTCTCTCTCTCTACCTCCTAGTCTTTCTCTCCTTCCCCCGACCCTTTGCATAAGAGGTGAGCAGCTTACCCCAGCTGTAGTGGAAATATAGGGGAAAAAATGGTCTTTGCTGTAAGCAAAAATGTGTGTTTCTCAGTCTGAGATTATTGGGAGCTCCTGTTTCAGATTCCTTTTTAAAATTCAGTTAATGCCATGACTACTTGCTTTATCAATAACAGAACAATAACAACATCTGTGTGTGTGTGTCTGCGTGTGTGTGCGTGTGTGTTGGACCACTGATGTTAAAACAATATGGATGTGTGTGTGTTTGCAAATGTGGATGGCTGTCTCTGTGTGTGTGTGTGTCTATGTGTATTAACTCATGAATGACATAAGGTGAGGTGTGAGTCAGAATGAATCAGGTGTATTATGTATATGTGTATGTGTGTGTATGTGTGTGTGTGGGGGGGGGGTTCGGAGGGAGGGATTCCCTATTAATCACCCCAAAATCAGACCCTAACCCCCCTCTAAAAAAAGCTGCCATTACATTCCGCCTGTCCTATCCATCATGTAGTCTATAGTGTTACAGCACCGCTCTTGTATGTGTGTGGGTGTGTGTGTGTATTTGTGTGTGTGTGCGTGTGTGTGTCTAACTGCTGCCTGGCCGCGCCTCTGTTGTACTGATGTGGCTGAGGTATTGTCTGGCAGCAGGGTGTGGGAGGGAGTGGAGTCGCTAATCTGATGTAATCTCCCTCAGAGAGCAGAGAGCTGAGCAGAGAAAGCGCAGAACGTCTGCCGAGTCTTTGGACACGCACTCTCTCTGTGGAGGGTTGATGGATGGCCCCTGCATCGAGATCTCATTAGCGGAGTGGGGGATGGGGGAGTGTTGTTCATGTCGGGGCTCTTGTCAAAGAGCCTAGCTAGCTAACTATTGCTAGCGATACAGTTGAGTTTAATGAGTTAGCTGGGTTGTTGCTAACCAACGTTAAAATAACATTGAGGAGAAAGTCGGCTAACTAGTCCAGTTAGTGAAGAAACTGGATGATGTAGAAGACGTAGCCCAGACACTGCTAATGAGCCTGCCTTTACTGGCAAATTTTCTGATGTAACATCCTCTGCTCATTAATTAGCTGTATTGTTGGACAAAATGACGTAACCAGTCATGTCAGTGCAGGAGCTTGCTCTACAGATGACTTGTAATCTAGGCAGCATAGTCATAGCTAACAAGCTCTACTGGCTAGTTTGATGGGGCTACTTGGGCACTACTAATGAGTAGGCTTGCTGGATTAATTAACTTAATCTAGTCAATGAAGAAATTGGTGCTATGCTTGACCTGGAACCAGGTCCACCAAGCTCAACCTAATGAGGTAGCCAGCCGATAAAAAGCCTCAGTCGACTGGCAAACCTCTCAGAGAGCAAGACGCCGGCAGTCTGCTGGTGTTTTTGCTCGTCGGTTGTCCGGCAGCCTGCTGCTCTTTCTCCATATATGGTATGTTTGTCGGCAGAGGAATATATAATATATAATATATATGGTGTATATGGTGAAACTGCAGCAAGCTGCTGGTGATCAGCTGGAGGCCTGATGAGCGAAAGCACCAGCAGACCGCCAGCATTTTGCGAACCAGGCCGTTTAGATGACCAAGGCCAACCCAGATAACAAGAGCGTAGAGGTCTACTGGTGGACCACTGGAGTCCAAGCTGTCAATCCTAGGCCTAGATCGTCACTGCTAAAATGAACCCTGCAGGTAAAATAAGCTATCCTAAGGTAACTGCTGGAATAAAATTCACTTTGAGTCCTTACTGCAGACCTCTCCTCTCCTCTCCTTACCTCACCTCTTGTCTCCTCTTCTCTCCTCCTATTTTGTCTTCTCTCCTCTCCTCACCTCACCTCTTGTCTCCTCTTCTCTCCTCCTATTTTGTCTTCTCTCCTCTCCTCACCTCACCTCTTGTCTCCTCTTCTCTCCTCCTATTTTGTCTTCTCTCCTCTCCTCACCTCACCCCTTGTCTCCTCTTCTCTCCTCACCTATGTCCTGTCCTCTCCTCTCCTCCTCTCCTGTCTCCCTCAACCCAGAGAATAATTATCTGTAGAGCGGAGCTGGAAAAGACAGCCTGAGCTATAATTAATGAAATGGTGGAAATTGCTGTCCACTTAAGGCAAGCTACACTTCTCACACTGCCACTTTGTATGGGCAGTTGAATGTAGTGTGAGTGTGTGTGTGTGTGTGTGTGTGTGTGTGTGTGTGTGTGTGTGTGTGTGTGTGTGTGCGCGCATGCGTGCGTGCATGTGTGTGTGTGCCTCTGCGTGCTTGTGTGTGTGTGTGTGAGGGAGAGAGGGAGAATAGCATCTCTGATGTAGCCAGTAATTTGTGCTCTGGTCAGGTTGGTCATTGCTCTGTGGCGAACACTCTCTCATTAAGTGGGGCCCTCTGTGTGTGTGTGTGTGTGTGTGTGTGTGTGTGTGCATACGTGAGTGTGCATGCAAATGTGGGTAGGTGGGTATGTATGGTCCGCATGCATGTACAACGGTGGACGTGAAAGCTGTGTAGATGGGTCCATAGGTCCCCTTTCACACTCGCAGTGGGCGTGCATAAGGATTCATCCGTAGACGTGTGCATGCGTGTGTGTGTGTGTGTGCGTGTGTGTGTGTGTGCGCACTAGATCTGTGTGTCTATAGGTCTCTTCACACACAGCCAGTGGGGGAT
>PYXC01000181.1:57500-72500 GCA_015244755.2 Tenualosa ilisha | reverse complement strand
TTCATGACACTGCGTTCAAGTCATGATATGGGCCAGTGGCAGGTCTATCACATTACAGGAAATTGGTCAATGGACAGCAACCAGGAGCAGGCCTGAGATTTGCTGTTTCAGATGACCAAAGCAGGAGGTTATGTCTTGACTCTAAACTATAACTAACCATCCATCCCTGCCTCTTTGTGTTGTGTTGGAAGAAAGTATGATTCACTGTCAGGGTGAAGGGCAAAACAGTCCTGTGGTAATGCTTTTAGGACATGCAACTTTGAATAGGACAATCACATGGCATTGGGGCTGAAAAGGCCTTCAGTGAGGCCTCATGAAGGTAGAGAATGTTGACTTGACTTTGAAACTTCTGAGACTTCTATTGTTCGGGAGAAATCAATAACCTTTTTTTTCTATATAAACACAAAGCCGGGAGTGTGTGAGGCTGTGTTGAATAATTTAAGTTGTGTGCTCGTCCTTGAAGAGCTGGGGGTGAGTGGAGAGGAAACAGTGTGAATGAAAGAGCCCTTCTGAGGAGTGATATTTCAGACTAAAGATTCTAGAGTGTTCCGCTAGTCCTTCCAGATCTAGAATTTTCATACAAAGAGATCTAGAATTAACATTCACAGCCATTCATTGTCATATTTTCATTAAACGTAACCTTCAGCAGGCAACATTCTAGTCACACACTTGTGATTGTGCTTCAAAAGGGTTGGTCAGGGCCTCTGGCAGATCAATACCACTGCTTTCAGATCAGTCAGCTGGGCATCATTTTTGTTGCAAACCAAGCACACTCTAAGGTTCTTGTCTAGAATAACAAGCATTGCTGCCTAGTCAGATATTACTTCCCCTAAGATCACAGTTCCTGTTGAGACCAAGAACATGGACTGTGGATTCCTTTATATTATATGAAAGGAAAAATAGCTCTGGCCTATTGGAACTCTGAATCTGGGCAGTGGTCATTTGTTCTCCAGGTTGGCTATTCAGTGAGGCTATGCTCTTTGCTGTAATCTTCAGCCAGCTCACTCAATTGTCTTTGGAATTTAGTATTTACTCCAAACGTCTCCACAGGAATAAGGGAACAGCCTTGTCCTCCTCCAGCCTCTAAACCCTTGTGTGACCTTGACAGGTGAATTCATCAAGGCACTGTACGAGTCGGATGAGAACTGCGAGGTAGACGCGTCCAAGTGCTCCACCTCCGACCTGCCCGAACACCAGAGCAACCTGAAGATGTGCTGTGAGCTCGCTTTCTGCAAGATCATCAACTCCTATTGGTATGCACACACACACATGCACACATTCACGTCCTTTTGGGTGAATTGTACAAATCCAAAGAGTTTTTTTTTTTTTTGCTTTTTTTTAATGGGGGGGGGTATTGAGCTGGAAATTAATTTAATTAAGTATTTCTAGCTCAAAGGATGGAAATGAATTCAGTCTTTCTCGTTCAAAGTTGTCCAACAGATTGATTTTGAATTCAAGTTAAATGTTAAATTCATGTGACTGGGAGCGCCTTGTAATCACATCAAAGAATGAGGGCCATATAGTAGGACAGTAGGATACTTGCTTTGTTTAGTATAGTAGGACAGTAGGAGACTTGCTTTGTTTAGTATAGTAGGATAATAGGACACTTGCTGTGTTTAGTATAGTAGGACAGTAGGATACTTGCTTTGTTTAGTATAGTAGGATAGTAGGACACTTGCTGTGTTTAGTATAGTAGGACAGTAGGATACTTGCTTTGTTTAGTATAGTAGGATAGTAGGACACTTGCTGTGTTTAGTATAGTAGGCCAGTAGGACACTTGCTTTGTTTAGTATAGTAGGACAGTTGGAGACTTGCTTTGTTTAGTATAGTAGGATAATAGGACACTTGCTGTGTTTAGTATAGTAGGACAGTAGGATACTTGCTTTGTTTAGTATAGTAGGATAGTAGGACACTTGCTGTGTTTAGTATAGTAGGACAGTAGGATACTTGCTTTGTTTAGTATAGTAGGATAGTAGGACACTTGCTGTGTTTAGTATAGTAGGCCAGTAGGACACTTGCTTTGTTTAGTATAGTAGGACAGTAGGATACTTGCTGTGTTTAGTATAGTAGGATAGTAGGACACTTGCTGTGTTTTGTATAGTAGGCTAGTAGGACACTTGCTTTGTTTAGTATAGTTGGCCAGTAGGATACTTGCTTTGTTTAGTATAGTAGGATAGTAGGACACTTGCTGTGTTTACTATAGTAGGCCAGTAGGACACTTGCTTTGTTTAGTATAGTAGGATAGTAGGATACTTGCTTTATTTAGTATAGTAGGATAGTAGGACACTTGCTGTGTTTAGTGCAGCTTACGCACCATTACGCATGTCCACCACCAACATCAGGCATATGAAGAGTTTGGTTCATCATGCAGCTATTATCTGGATGGGTTACAGAAGCTCTGTTGACATCATCAATCATAAAATCAGGATTAAAGTCAGATCAGTACTCTTGTTATGACTCCCGTATCATGACTACTTCATCCCTGCCATCAAGTGTGTATGTTTTCCCATACAACTGTGTGTGTGTTCTGTGACAAATGTGTATGTTCTCCAGCAAGTGTGTGTTTGTTTGTATTCTGTTTTTAACGGTCTGCTCTCTCCACCCACCCCTCTTAGTGTGTTTCCACGCGAGCTGAAGGAGGTGTTTGCGTCGTGGCGGCAGGAGTGCGGTAACCGGGGACGACCGGACATCAGCGAGCGCCTGATCAGTGCGTCGCTCTTCCTGCGCTTCCTGTGTCCGGCCATTATGTCCCCGTCGCTCTTCAACCTGACGCAGGAGTACCCTGACGACCGCACCGCACGCACGCTCACTCTCATCGCCAAGGTTACACAGAACCTTGCCAACTTCACCAAGTACGTGCAGCCTGTTTATGTATTTGTGTGTATGTGTGTGTGTGTGTGAGTGAGTGTGTATATGCATACGTGTTTGATTAACTTGGAATGTAAATATACTGTATATGGGACATGTTTCTTGTTGGCCTTAAAGGTGGTATTGTATTTTCAATTCAGTTCAATTCAGTTTTATTTATACAGCACCTTTTACAATAGTATTGTCTCATGGCGCTTCACAGAAGGAGCACCCAAGAGCAACAGGGGCAAGGAAAAACTCCCTTATGTTTAGTTTGTATTTTGAAACGGTATATTTATGTGTTTCTCTATATTCCTTCCATTTGTCTTTGTCTTCTGTGTGTGTGTGCGTGTGTGTGTGTGTAGGTTTGGCAGTAAAGAGGAGTACATGTCGTTCATGAACCAGTTCTTAGAGCACGAGTGGACCAACATGCAGCGCTTCCTGCTAGAGATCTCCAACCCAGAGACCATCTCCAACACAGCCGGCTTCGAGGGCTACATCGACCTTGGTCGCGAGCTTTCCACCCTGCACTCGCTGCTTGCCGAGGCCGTTGCTCAGCTGGATCAGGTGTGTGTGAGATCTCCCCAAAACACACACACACACACACACACACACACAGACACAGTTCTGTGCATGCACACACTCACACTCAAGCACAAAGCCTGCCTTGAGGGCTACATCGACCTCAGACGCAAGCTCTCCACTTTGATTCAGCCCTGCCCGAATTTCCCTGCACCCTGAATCTGCACCTCACAGTATCTCAGTCTGGGAGTCGACCATGTTAAGAATAAGCTAAATCCCCAGGGTGCTAGTTTCACTCTGTAGCGCATCTCTAAGGCGTCAGGAGCGAGGTTTACCAACACACATACTGCACAGTTAGGAGCCAGCTGTCTCCTGCAATACACATACAGTACCTGACAAAAGTCTTGTCGCTTAGGTACACAATGACCCAAAGTGCCCCTCAAATATATTTCTAATCAATATATTTTTTTTTTTTACAAGAAATGGCTCATTTTAATCCCAGCAACTTCAGGAATAATGCTTTGGTGCAAAACAAAATTGTCGAAAAGTATTCTGATGTTCACAGCTTGGTAAAGCCCATTGAGTCAATTTTTGCATAGACATAAGTCTTTTTGTGTCGTCAAATGATGCACCCAATCCTAGATTAGAGCTTCACCTGCAAAAAAATAATGGATCAAATAATTCTCGGATGTGTATAAAAAGAACCCCAGTACCCAGTACAACTGCAACTTGACCTCTAACAACATGTCTAAGATTCACGCTGAGACCAAAGTGTTGATTATCAAGAGCCTGAAGACCAGATCCACTCCTGACGTGGCAGACACCTTCAGTGTGTCTCAGTGTCAAGTACAGAGGATAAGAAAAGATAACTCCGCAAGACAACTGCTCGGGATGAACGTTTGTTGCCTTGAAAATCCAAGGCCAGCTCATTTTACACTGCAGCAGAACTTCACAAGACCTGGTCACCTTAAGTCGCCATGTCAACCCAAACAATTTGTCAAATTCTGCCTCGAAATGGCCGAATCAGTGCCCAGAAACCAGCACTAAACAAAAGACAATTGAAAAACCTTGTGGCATTTGCCAAGGCCCACAGCCTGCCAAAAGGATGGATGCTGGAAAACTGGCAGAAGGTTACACAGTCACAGATCACAGTCACCACAAATAATAGTAGTAGTAGTAGTAGCTTTATTTGTCAATTTCTTTACATGTTCAAGACACACAGTGGGGAGCACAATGTAGAGGAGCAAAATACACCTCAGCACACATAAGCACATATAACATAAGATACATGACTTGCAATAGGGAAGGGAGAAAATGAACTTAGCAGAACTAAACATGTGCGCACACACGCACACACACACAGGCAATGCACTGGGGTATCAACACAATATCCCAGTTCTTTGCTTAGAAGCTGTGTGTGTGTGTGTGTGTGTGTGTGTGATGTCTCTTGTTACACCAGTCTGACTGGTGCCAGTCTCTGTCTGTCTGTTTTATGTGATGTGTTTTTATGTTTCTGTGATTTATGTTTCTGTGAAGCAAGCTAGCTAGCAACCACCATTTTTAGACCTTTCTCTCTCTCCACCTCTCCCTCTCTTCATCTCATCTCTCCATCTCTCCCTCTCTCCCTCTTTACACCTCTCCATCTCTTCATCTCTCCCTCTTTCCATCTCCTGTAGTTTCTGCTTGCCTCTGATGAGGGACTATTGATCTCTCTTCTCCTTATTTTGCACCTGTTCGATAAAACGTGTGGAGACCTTTTTTTCTTTGACACACCACACACACACACACACTCACACACACACACACATTGTGTGTTAAATAATAATTGTTGGATTAGATCATTGGAAAAAAAAAGAAACACTTCTAGGTTTGGGACGGGCCTAGACTTTTTGTTGGAGCAGAGGAGGAGGAGATGATGAAGAGGAGGAGGAGGAAGAATGTGTGATGAGTCTCTCTGCCTCCCTCCAGCCGCTCAGCAGGGCTCCATGGACAGTGGACCAAAAACCCTCATGAGTGGCCTCACCAGCAAACAACACCTGCAGGGGCTACACAAACACACACACACACCACACAGTTACAAATGCCGTGGTTCGGAATGGTAGAATCAAAAACCTTGTTTTGTAGTGTATGTGTGTACATTGGACAATGTGTGTGTGTGTGTGTGTGTGTGTGTGTGTGTGTGTGTCCATACCTTTGAGCATGTGTCTCCTGAAGGCAGTGGTTCGGCTATGTTTTGAATGTCTTGGACGGAGCATCCAAGAGCAGGGTAAGAATAGGAACCGCAGGTGAAGTCGTCCTGGGACCACTGTGTGCGCATCACCTTCCTAGGGGTCACGGTAGGGTCACCTAATAGGAAGGGGGATGATGCACAGGGAAACGAAACTGAAAAAAGTCCCTTGTACCCCCATTAGTTAGCGTCAGCTGGTGTTTCACACATTCAGTCCATGTTGCACCAACTTCTCTTGTCATTTCTACCAACAGCTCTCAGTAACATCAGACAGAAATTGATTGTCTGTGTCCAAATCGGGAAGGTGGTGACTTGCTACCTTGCTGTCTTCACTGTCTAACTAGTTACCTGTCGCAGAAGGCATCAAGGCACTGGCTAAAAACTTTGTTCAGAACGACCCAGCTAAATAGATAATTAGAATGGCATCTTTTTGTTTACTTAATTGTTCAGGCACCGTTGCCAAGATACCGACACCTGGGGGGGGGGGGTGTTGTAGGTGTTTTGCGCGTGTGTGTGTGTGTGTTTTCCTTACCTGTAAACTTGCGCAAGACTTTCGTCATGGTGTTCAGAACTTCTGTTTCAGGTAGTGATTCCATATATTCAGATTCATGTCCAGCAATCCATCCACACAGAACATGCCCATACCTGCAGAAAACACACACCACGAGTTTAAGCAGGCACTGTGTGTGTATGTGTGTGTGTGCATATGTGTGTGTGTGTGTGTGTGTGTGTGTACCTCTCTGCAGGCTTGAGTACAGTAAAGCCAAAGAGCTTGCGTTCCCACTGTGTGTGTACGTCGGCCACCGTGTCCCCCAAGTTTGTGTCATCCATCCATAGGAGGGGAATTCCCTCGATATCCGGCTTCCAGAAGGGCTTCTCGAATTCCAGGTAGATCTTGTTGACCGTGCCGAAACCCAACCTCTGGACAGACTCCAGCTTGTGCTTGGGCAGTGGAGGGTTTAGCAGGCTGCCGTGGTGCTTTTTCAGGTAACCTAAAAACAAGGTTACTCTTTGTACCTTCAAGCTCCAAAAAGAAGTCCAGTCACCTACAACTTAGCACTAATGACTACCATGGCCTGGTTGAATGAAAATAATAATAACAATAATAATACAGTTACTATTTAGTATTATTTTATCATTATTATTATTATTATTATTTTTATCATGATTATAAGCCCATCCTCAGGACAGATTACAGCTTGAGGAGGGACTGAGAAGGACTCAGGAATGTTGCTTCCATATGTGATATAAGAAAAACAAATATAAAAAGAGAAACGGTGATGGTGGTGTGAAGCTTGTGTAGGGATGGTGGATAATGGTAAGAATGAAGTGAGTCTTAGAGTAAAATAGCCATCACATTCTTACTCAATTTTAAAATATAAACTGAATATGTGTGTGTGTGTTGGTGGAAGGGGTGAGAATTCAGTGCATACCCAGTGGGATGGTGACAATAACATGATCAGCAGGGAACACCTTCCCATTGGCACACTCTACTCGCACAGGGTGTGTGCCCCCCGCTGCACTGCTGCCAGACCAGTGGATGCAGCGGACCGGCGTGTTGTAGGAGACCACACCCTCCGGGAGCTCACGAAGGAGGCAGTCGATCAGCCCATTATAGCCCCTGAGAACACACACACACACACATACATATACAGTATAATTAAGCTGTTGTAAAGATGGCTGAGAAAGGGCCTTTCGTAATGCACTGTTCACGGTAGTTGATCTTGTGATGTGTGGGTGTGTATGTGTGTTCTCAGAGGTGTGTGTGTGCATGCGTGTGCGTACGTTTACTAACCTTGGGAAGGTGCAATCGAGGCCTGGCAGCGAGCGAGCGCGGCCAAGCATCTCCAACGACAAGTCGTCCGTGCTATGAATTGCGTGATAACAACACTCCGCCTTCATGAAGGAGGACCAGACCGCTGTGGTCAAGGTCCGCTCACCCTTTTCCGGCCCATTCTCCTTGCGCCATATATCCTCCGCTATCCGTGGCAACTCCGCCTTCAGGTACTCACCCACGCTTGGCACGGGCGCAGTCTGGCCTCCCTCCCCAGCGCCAAAGCTGCGGCCTTGCTCAAGCACCGTGTAGAAGAGCTCCAGGGCCGGCAGCAGCCACTCCACCGGCACCGACCCGCCCGAGCTGTGCAGGAAGCTGGGCTCGCCAGCAAATTGCCCCCCCGTGTCCTTGGCCTGGTTCTCCTCTGTCATGGATTCTGGATCCAGTAGGTCATACTGGCAAGCCAGCCGGAAAACAGGATTCTCTTGAGACGGGCCGTGGATCCAGGCGGCACCAAGCTCCACATTGTTCTTACCTACAAACAGAAAGTAACAAAGTATAGCAACGCTAAGAGCTAGCTACCTAAACGGCAAACAAGACCTTCCAAACAAGAATAGAGCCTACCAGACACAGCTAGAACATGCAAACTGGCATTTGGTCAGCACTGTCATTATGTGAAAGGTTTTCTTTCTTCATTTGTGTGTTGAGTTGCCCTACCTACCTTGTACACATAACTGCACAATGGCTGGTGGGAATAGCACATTTGTTTGTGTCCTTCACTATATACCACTGTTATGCATTTTAAGATGACACCAAAATTAATTGCCTAATTCTTCTTCAAAATACGTGTACACGATACTGTCTCTGTCAATGTTTTACGTACCAAATTACCAGAAAGGAAGAAGGGAACCACTACTTAACACTTGTATGGCTGACATATTTAAACGCCTAATTTCGTTTTCGTTTTAAGGTAGGTACTACTGTAGCGTTGTCAGTACCTCGCCCTGATTGACCTCGTGTTTGCTTCCCCTGCAAATAAAAACAACACAAATAGTCTACACTGAAGGATGCAAAGAGGAAGTTGCAAGAGTCGACAACATTGGGGACAGCTCTTTCGTTGTTCCCTGCGCCTCTCCTATGTCATTGAGAACTGGGAACAGCGCAGTAAAATATTTGTTGAAGTGTTTGTAGTTTTTTAATGACCATGGTAACTGATAGCTGATCGCATATGCATATTCATAGTTTTGATGATGAGGCTTTAGTGGTGCAGGTTTTTGAAAAGCTAGACAAATCAGCCGATAAGCAAGCCTGGTCGTCGTTCGGTACTTTTTCCAGAATACACATAATGCCGGTGTGCCCCTCAATATAGTTTATATAGTTACATTGTATATAATAATACGAACTAACGAATAGGTAGGCTACTTGTTCTTGTTTCCATCAAGATTCCACCGACGCCTTGCTCTAAACCTCACCAAACTTGCTCGATCGTATTCTTCCTCCGCTTCTGCCAGTTGCCTCGATAATGTGGATATCTCGGTATCCTTGTTTGAAGAGCTTTACCGCGGCACCGACACCTGAGATACCGCAGCCAACTATTACAATTTTAGCATCAAAGGGAGCCATTCTGGGTAGATTACGAAATAGTTTAGTTGGGTTCTATCTGTGTAGTCAGGTCTGTTTGGTGGTCCTTAAATAGGAAACGATACATGTGATGAAGGCTTTATTTGACACTAGATCCAGCTACCTTTGGCATAAATTACATCATCCCACGCTCCGCCCAGCATTTTTTATAACTTGTTTGACAAGTCGGCTGAGGAAGTCAGAAAGTTATGACTGTTATGCCTGTAAAAGAAAAATTATTTTTTAAAATTAATTTAAATGGTGGATATTAGCGTTTTGGAACGAAACTGTGCTGATAATTAATTTCTTAGGGAAATATGCAATAGAATATCTTGTCCCGACTTTATTGGCTTGTATGACCCTTGGATTAACCACCATGTGGTTTTACATTTCATCATGAATGATAACATGACCCAGTTCTGTATGCTCAGCATTGTGTGAACGCTGATCATGCAGTTATTGTCAATAATAAACAGTGGCTGGATCCCATTTACGTTTCTAAAATCTGACACCTAAACCCTCAAAGACTTACTTGGCATAAATCAGCCAATCACGGAGCCAATTCACACCAGTTGAGTCTTTGAAGGTCCAGGGCATAGGGCTTAGGAGACACTGGGATTCAGAAAGTATCCTGACCCTGACCTTATCAGCTATGTATGAAGAGTTCAGATGCAAAAGCCTGTAAGGCCATTCACGATGAATGTACAGCAGTATCTTTATATAATTTATACAATGGGGCTGTCAAATGGACCCTTACTGTTACCCCCATGACCCATCTCACTCCTTTGAGTTTGTCACTATGCCTGGCCGCTGCTATATTGTCCAGCCATAATTCCTGATAACCACCTATAGACTGACTACCATGTAATGTAAAAGTGGGATAATACTCAATTATGAACTATTATGAACCTTAGCTAAAACCATAGGCAACTTATAGTCTGTCATGGTTACTACTGATTGTAATTTTTCTCCATGACCCCTGGCAGTTGGGTTAGCCCCTTGAGTCGTGGATCTGCCCAAGGTTTCTTCCTAGATTAACTAAACATAAGGGAGTTTTTCTTTGCCCCTGTTGCTCTTGGGTGCTCCTTCTGTGAAGCGCCACGAGACAATACTATTGTAAAAGGCACCGTATAAATAAAACTGAATTGAATTGATAAATGTTATTATCAGTCCACCTCCAACTGAATTGTTTTGGCCTGATTTGTTTTTTCACTTTAATACAATTTAAATTGCCATTTGAAATTCAGATTACTTAGAAATTATTATTAAAACATTTTTTACATATTTCTGAAAATGGACCTTTTGGGAGTTTGTATCTGAACTCTTCGTATCAACCCTTGGATTAACCACCTTGGGTCATGTGGTTTTGCGTGGCATCATGAATGATGGCATGACTCAGCATTGTGCCAATGATGGCATGACTCAGCATTGTGCCAGTTATGGGATTACTCAGCATTGTGCCAGTGATGGGATTACTCAGCACTGGGTGTGTTAGGGTGGATGGTTCATGCCAGGTAGTGCTCGGGCTTGTAAAGTATTATAAAGTAAAGTATGTTATAATGTAGTATTTAAGGTGTGACAGTACACAAATACAGTACTTCAGTGGAAAGTAAGATAGCATTGGTAAAAAAATGACTTTCACATACTGCCCTCATTTAGTAAAGTACAGATCTGCTTGCCTTGAAACACACTGTCCACCACTGCTGTCTATCTCCATGGGAGAGTTTCTTAGTTATGTACCCCCAAGACATTGTATGTCCTACTGGGAATCCCCTGCACCATGGGCAATTTGCTGTCATTGTATATAGATATGTCACAGAATGAGCAGCACTCTCTCTGTTCTATCTGTATGGTACTAATAATGTAGTGGAAGTAGTGGAACTTTATAACGGTGAGAGCTGAGAACCCATTCACAGCCCAAAAAATTCAAAAATGAAACCGCAAAAGAATGGGATGAAACAATTGAAATTTTGTTTTGATGTTGGTACATTATAGTATAGTTAGTAAAGCCTTAGTGACAGCCTTTTTATTGTTTTTTGCGCCTCTCTTATGTTATTGAAAGCAGAATTGAGAACAGACAAATGTTTGTTGAAATGTTTGTAGTTTTTTTAATGACCATGTTAACTGGTAGATGATCGCATATGCATATTCATAGTTTTGATGATGGGGCTTTAGTGGTGCAGGTTTTTGAAGAGCCATAAGAGCTACAAATCAGCCGATAAACAAGGCTGGCCGTCATTCGGTAATTTTCCAAAATGCACATATTTTCAGTCTGACCCTTAATGTAGTTTATCTAATTAAATTGTACATAATAATACAACTAATGAATAAGTAGGCTACTTGTTATTGTTTCCATCAAGATTTGCGCTTCTTCCTCGGTCAGCCATTCTGACAGGACACCGAAGCCTTGCTCTAAACCTCACCAAAATTGCTCGATTGCATTCTCCCTCCGCCTCTGCCAGTTGCCTTGATAATGTGGACAACCTTGTGTGAAGAGCTTCACCACGGCACCGACACCTGAGATACCGCAGCCAACTATTATAATTTTAGCATCACAGGGAGCCATTCTGAGTAGATTACGAAATAGTTTAGTTGGGTTCTATCTGTGTAGTCAGGTCTGTTTAGTGGCTGTTAAATAGGAAACAATTCATGTGATGGAGTCTTTATTTGACACTAAACCCAGTGACCTTTGCCATTAATGACATCATCCCACGCGCCGCCCAGTATTTTTATAACTTGTTTGACAAGTCGGCCGAGGAAGTCGGAAAGTTTTGTCAGAGAGGGTAAAAGCTGACTGTTATACCTGTAAAAGAAAAACGATTTCTTAAAATGAATTTAAATGGTGGATATAGCGTTTTGGAATGAAACTGTGCTGATTCTTCATTTCTTCAAACTGTGCTGATTATTCATTTCGGGAAATATACAATAGAAGAATATCTTGTCCCGACTTTATTGGCTTGTATCAACCCTTGGATTAACCACCATGTGGTTTTACATTTCATCATGAATGATAACATGACCCAGTTCTGTATGCTCAGCATTGTGTGAACGATGACACATTTATTGGCAATAATAAACAAGAGAGCTGAGAGCCCATTCACAGCCCAGAGATATAGTGAATAAATTATAGTAAAGCACGTGAAGAGGACAAGAAACTTATCTTCCCAGTGTTGTATCTTTGAGTTACTCCACTTGTGACATATTCAGAAGGCCTTGGTTTCCCAAGCACTGGGAAACCAAGATGTCAAAAACTCCCGAAGTGCCATGTTGTCCAGATATCTACTGAGATAGTTCAAGGTCATATATCTCAGAAAAGAGATTTCCCAAGCCAGGATCTATCCAAAGGTGGCCTTAAAGCCTGCTTATCTCTCCACTGTAGGTTATTACACTTCCACATTGTGAAATCTCCTCCCCTCATGTATCCCGGATGTGCCAGGGCTTGTTGGACACATAAATGACGTTCTAATTTCTCTCCCATCCTCAGAGTACCGCTTCCAAGCTCGGGCCGTTGGCGAGGATCCTGCGTGATGTCAATGCAGCATTGGCCAATCCTTGTGGAGCTCCTCTGGCCACACCCACCGAGAGGGTGGGGTCACCTAGTCTGCCCTCTTGCAGCCTCTCAACTGGTCTGCAAAAACTTGCCATGGATGGAGAGCTCACGGGGTGAGAAACACACACACACACACACACACACACACACTCTCGCACACACACAGAGCACTGGTCCGCAGAAACACACCATGGACGCAGAACTCACAGGGAGAGGAAAACATGCACACACACACTCACACACAGAGCACTGATCCACAGAAACACGCCATGGATGGAGGGCTCACAGGGTGAGAAATACACACACACACACACACACACACACACACTTGTCTACACTGGTAAACACACAGAGACACAGATTCAGCCTTGCCACTAGCCTACAGCAACTTTCCATGAATAGAGAGCTGTCAGAATGAGACAGATGGACAGTCAAGCAAGCTCAGACACACAAAGGCTCTAAAATTCTGTTTCTCCCACACACACACACACCCTATGCCAGTGCAAACCAACTGTCACTGACAAGAGAGCAGTTGGGGTGACACACACAAGCACAAATTCACACGCACCATTTCATCCAAAATAAACACACCTACACACACTAAAGAAAACAAGTCATGTGTGCAACGCAGTGCGGTGAATCATCAGCAGGTTAGAAACGAATTGCCATTGCAGCTCTCATTCATGTGCTAATTGGGATTAGCCATCAGAGGTTGTGCATGCAGTTGGCGTTGGCCACCATTTGTTCATTTGTTAGGGTGGGTGAGTTTTAGGGTATTTACATTACACTACATTTAAGGATTTAGCAGACACTTTTATCCAAAGTCACTTACATTTGTCAACTATCAATTACGTACATCAGGGCCAGTTGCCCCTAGAGCAAATCAGGGTTAAGTGCCTGGCATCCCACAATTTCCAGGCCACTAGCATCCAGCCAGGTTTCCAGGTTCCGCCACCACTGCCTCATCTCCATATTAAATGAGAAATCCGGTGCGTTTCAAACAATGGCCTTGTTGTTCAAGGTCTCCAACTGTTGTCTGTAGGAAAAAGAACCAGAGAATACAACCTAGGCCAAATAGCAAACTTGCAGCTAACATTAACTTTAAGGAAAAATCCAAAGACAATCAGACCATATCCCCATTCTTTGAGGCTGCCAAGTGCAGTCGGTAGGTATAAGAACAACTGCCTTTGGTACAACGTAAGCTGAATTTGTGAACTGACAGCTAACAGAATAGGGCATAAGAAAACAGTACTTCCTTGCCTTCATCAGTTGGCGTCAGTTGCCGTTTCGCTGTTTATGTTGCGACCTACGTTGCAACAAATTCTGTCATTCTCATGTCTATTGACAGAACTGGGCAACTTAAAGCAACAGGGCTACGAGTTGATTCACTCCGGATGATCCCTTTAATGGGACAGAAAATGAGATGCAAAGTGAGTTTCTGAGCCCTATTCAGTTAGTGTTAGCTGCTGATTCACTATGTGTTCTATGTTGTATCAAATTTTCCCGTTCTTTTTCCTACCGACAACACTTGGTGACCTTGAACAACGGCTATGGATTGAGTCGCATTGGATTTGTCCTTTAATGATGTTGGTGAGCTTGTGGTGTTTGGCATTGGCCACCATCTGCTCATTTGTTAGGGTGGGAGTGTTAATGATTGGGTTGAGTTTGTGGTGTTGGTGTAGAGTTAAGAGTGGGATGGCTGGTGTTTAGTTTGTGTCGTGGTGTTGGAACTTATAGTGTGATAGCTGATGTTTAGTTTGTGTTGGAGTGTAAAAGGTAGCACTGTGATGGCTTATGTACAATGTTGTGTCATCCTCTCCCAGGCTGGTTGATTTCACCCGGTTACCGTCCCCGACACCAGAGAACAAGGAGCTGTTCTTCGTGACACGGGGCTCGGTGGTGCAGCCATCGCCCGCCCGCAGTTCCAGCTACTCAAACGAGGCCAACGAGGCGGAGACCGGGCCTGGCTCCACGTCTGCCGCTGCCGCCCTGCCCAACGGCACACGCAGCCTCTCCCTGCTTGACCTTCAGGAGAGCGGCCACAGCCTGGAGAGCGCCCCGAGCTTGGAGATGCCCCCCGATGCCCAGTCTCCCACAGGCCTCTCGGGAAGTGGATGGGTCGGACGCGGAGGGGGTCCGACATTGCGCCGAGGGGCACCCCAGACTCCCACCACGCCCAACGAGGCAGGACCAGGTGGACGGGCCCAGATGCTAGCGCCGCTCTCCTTCCAGAACCCCGTGTACCAGATGGCGGCCGGGCTGCCGGTGTCGCCCCGTGGCGGCAGTGGAGGAGGACCGGGAGACTCGGGCTCCGAGGGCCACAGCTCCGTCAGCTCCCAAGGAAACCCTGACGACACGCCCAACGCCCCCAAACACGGCGGCTTCCTCCCCCCGAGCGGCGGAGGGGGAGGGGGTGGAAGTGGGAGCAGCGGAGGGGAGGAGTTTGGCGTGCGGCGTTCC